>CM039680.1:237792551-237946086 GCA_022537955.1 Schmidtea mediterranea | reverse complement strand
CCACTCTGACACCAGAAATCACTCTGACATTCAGAATCGCAATTCCGGATTTCTTTACTCAATGCTTCAATAGAAGTCAACATTTATCTCTATTTTTACACCGGTTATTTCTTTCCAAGTTTATCCAAAACAAAAAGTTTTATAAATATTTCTTAAACGCAAATTAATTAATTATTTTATATTTATATTTTACCTTTTTCAGACATCATTTTAACACTATTTTAAAACTACTTATAATTTTGTTTATAAGAATAAACAAAGAAACATTAATACATTTATTAAACACTAAACACTAAAATAACTGTGAAAGCTTTAGGCAGTAACACTTTCCAGATTGGAGAAAGCCACATCATTTTGATCGGCTTTATATCAATGGATTGCTATTTAATAAATACCGAGTTTTTCCTGTTCTTTGAATCAATATTTCTATAAATGCATCATTAAATATCTTTGTATATTGACTGCGTGAAAAAGCATTTTCATTGCATTTAAATTGGAATTGATCTTTTTGAAATGTATTATCAAATATCCTTGATATCTTATCATTGAGAGAGTCCCAAGCAAGAGATTGAAATGAGTTTCTTGAGATTTGACCGATTTGCAATTGGCATATTGATAGGCTCCTTTTAAAAAATACATTTTATAATTGCTGGAACATCTGAACTGGTTTGACGCTTTATTTCTTTGCGTCATGTTTTGATTTTTATTGATCTCTAATTTTAAGGTTTGCTGACGCAACTTTTATTACCCTTGACAGATACTGATTAACCCAATCAGAAATTGATGCATGATAAGTGCATTGATAATTGCATGTTAAGGTGCGTGGACTGTATGTAATTAACCCCGTTGAGTTTATGATTTTACACATATCATCTATATAAATGTATTATTTATTTTATTATTATTACTATTATTATATTTATTACTATTATTTTATTATTTTTATTACTATTATTATGTATTATTACTATTATTATTACTATTATTTATTACTATACTAATAAAATTACCTTACTATTTTATTATTTTATTATTACAAAACTAAAAAAAATAAAAAACTATTACTATTATTAATATTATTACCAAAACAATAAAAATAAAACTATTATTTACCAACACTAACAAAACAAAACAAAAAATAAAAATTCAAAACATTTATTTTTCGAAAAGTTTGTATTTCGAAGAATTTTCTAACTGATTTTGCCAGGCACCATTCCACTAGCGCTGGTATCGAAAATTCGCAGGCAGTCTACAACCGAATTGCAGGGTATTTCAGTTTTCCATCTCCTTGACTGTTCGGTTTTTTTCATTGTCCCAAGGCTTGTTTTAATCAGATTTGAATATCGATTCGTGTTTTTCATTAGTATATCAATGTGATGCATTGAAGGTTCTTGATTCTTCAAAATTCCTTTATTTGAGGATCAGTAATAAATAATACCGCTCGATTAGCATTGGAGCTATTTGTCTAAATTTAAAATATAAAAAAAATGAATTAAAAATGATACAATTTACCGTATTCAGCGATATTTTTCTTTTGCATAACATACTAATATTTTCCATTTTAAAATGGAAATTAAATGAATAAGCAATTTGTTTTAATCAATCATTTAGCCATCAGATATCAACAATCCGTGATTTCATATTTGTATATTCACAAACAATAGTTTTATACTCTAGATTTTCGCACCCCTAATATTGACTGATTTTTGCCACTTAGCAAACACGTTAACACACATTGGGTTGTATTTTAAAAGCCTCAGTGCAGGAAATAATCGGGCCGAACATACAAAGACATTTTGTTGCACATGTTGTTATAGATTGATAGATTGTCCCATATCCATTGGTAAACTGTTAATTGACTGTATTTTTAAGATTCTTTATTCTATATGTAATTTATTGACATCTTAAAGGTTTTCTTACTCCCAGATTCTGCATTTTGCCTGCATTTAAAAATATTATAGGGGTTATTTTCCCACTTCCTATCTACAATTTGCCTGGGGTTTACCATTTTGGAAACGTCATTTTTTGATACATCGAAAGTTCCTTTATAATTTATATTGAGTAACATAATTAAACAATTAATGAATATTATCTATATATATATTATATATGATTTTTTAGAAAGAGTTTCATTTAAATTATATATTTAATTATAAACAAAAACCTATAATTTATTACAAATTAATAATGCGAATTAAGGAAATGAATGCGGTTTATATCAAATCGTCGGCCCAAGTGGTAGTGGTAAAACTATGTTGTGTGTAAATTACTGAAATCTAATTTATTTCAAAACAAAATTCAACCAAAGATTTATTGGCATAAGGGTGCAGATTAAAGGAACATGGATTTAACTCAGATTAATTTCTGTAAAATTGAAAAAAACATGAAAAATAGTAAGGGTTTTGATAAAAAACTGGTTCAAGTTGTTTAAGGAAAGGTGATGTTCATCATTATTGATTGCATTTGTTCAGGAAGCTAATAAAAGAAAAGGATTTTAATAACTTTTTTCAAACAAAAATCAGTAGACATGGGTGTTACTGTTGATCTTTATACTCCAAAATCTATTCATCAGGGTGGTGCACATTCGAACAAGGAATTTAAATTTTCAAATATTTGTATTTTCAAGAATCCTAGAGATGCAACAGTTATTGATTTTCTTGCTTCGACAGGCATACTCCTAAATAATTCGCTAATTTTCTCATCAGTGCATTTCAAGATGCCTACAAAATCACCACAGGATATAAGTAGTGGGATGTGTCACATCAGCACATGTCACATCCAGCACAGTAACCCCCCCTTCCCCCCGGCTGAGAGGAAATTTTCTTAAGTCCAAAAGACAAAGACCATTGACTCATTCAAGGTCATTGAAACAAAGACCATGACTCATTTCAAGGTCATGGATGACTTCATCCATATTTTTCAAGGTCATTTAAACAAAGACCATGACTCATTCAAGGTCCATTGGATGACTCATCATATTTTTCAAGGTCATTTAAACAAAGGACCATGACTCATTTTCAAGGTCATTTGATGACCTCATTCATATTTTTTCAAAGGTCATTTAAAAAAGGCCATGACTCATTCAAGCGTCATTGGATGACTTCATCAAAAAATTTTCAGGTCATTCAAAAGTATGTCAAGGTCATATTATTTTTTAAAATTTTTAAATTTAAATTTAATACTTATAAAAATAAGTAGTATATACTTTGTACATTTATTTTATTATTATTAAATTAAATTGTTTGTTTTAATCAAGTCAATTATTTTATTATTATTTTATTATTATTATTATTATTATTATTATTTTTATTATTATTAATATTATTCTTTTTATTTTATTATATTTATTATTATATTTTTATTATTTTTTTTTATTATTATTATTATTATTATTTATTATTAATATTTTTATTATTATTACAAGCTTTATTTATTATTAATATTATTTTTTTATTTTATTATTATTTTTATTATTATTAATATTTTTATTATTATTACAAGTTTTATTTATTAAGATTATTAATATTATTATTATTATTTTTATTATTATTATTATTAATATTATTCTTTTTATTTTTATTATTATTTTTATTATTATTATTATTAATATTATTCTTTTTATTTTTATTATTATTTTTATTATTATTATTATTAATATTATTCTTTTTATTTTTATTATTATTTTTATTATTATTAATATTTTTATTATTATTACAAGCTTTATTTATTAAGATTATAATTTTTTATTATTATTACATATTTTAATTTTAATTACAAGTTTTATTTATTAAGATTATAATTTTTATTATTTTTATTACAGGTTTTAATTTTTATTACAAGTTTTATTTATTAAGATTATAATTTTTATTATTATTACATGTTTTAATTTTTTTTTATTACAAGCTTTATTTATAATTAATATTATTATTTTTATTATTATTATATTTTTATTATTATTATTTATTACATTTTAATTTTTATACATGTTTTAATTTTTATTACAAGTTTTTTTATTATTCTTTTTTATTATTATTTTTATTTATTATAAATATTATTATCATTATTTTTATTACTTTTTATTAATAATACATATATATATATAATAAAACAAATACATAAAACAACTATATAAAAAACATCTATATAAAAACAACTATATATGAAAAACAACAACTTCATAAAAAGTAAATCAATTATTAATTATACAATTAAACAAATATCAAGTTTTATTTCACGTTTCTTCACGCTTGGCATTTGATTATGAAAATATTGCTAATAAAAATAATAATAATAAATTATAACAAATGAAAATACCAAAGAGAAATTTTCACAATTTTTATTTTTATATACAAATTTGTTAATAAATATCAATAACATTCTCAATATCTCATCAAATTGCTGATTGCGAACTGTTGGATCGGTTTCAGGCATGATTATATTACCACCAACATCAAGGACATCAACCCCTCTATAATGACCATATGCAAAACTCGAGTTTTTCCCTACCCAAGCTCTCTTGTCGTCATGATTATTTAATGCTATTTTAGAATTTTTAAAAGTGAACAGCTGATGATTTCGGGTCCCTATCCTAGTTTAAGGTACCGACATAATACTATTGTTATTATAACAATTCAAATATGATTGGTGTTTAATGTCGGTACCCGGTAATTTTACACCCTTAGCTCGCATTGTTGATTTATTTCCTAGCAAGCTATAACATTTAGGGCGCAAGAAAACCCACTCGCTATATCCTAGCCCTTTACTCTCATCCTTGAACTTGCCAATAACCGAGTCAAGTCGTCTAGAATATAAAGGATGAGAAGGATCATAATTTGATGTATCTAACAGATCATCCGAAATCATAGCTTTTAATAAAATTTCTAATTTTAAATTTTTTATCTCCAAAAAGAAGCTATCTGTATCACCCGCTACTAGATTGATATCACAATTGTAAATATCACGATATTTTTGTAACTCAACATACTGTAACTGGTACATCCGTAGTTTGGATAAATCTAGAACTGATTGACCGATATAACTAGGTCTATCCAAACATATTGAGTCCTTATTAAGATGAGCGGCAAAAAGATCATCAGTAATCTCTATTGTTTTTCTAAATGCCGGTTTTGACGAATATGTAATTAACTTTTCAGCTGAATTACATAATCGCAAATTCATCCTCTTTTTAAGGTTCTCAACAGATTTACCATACAGACTGTTGTTATACAATTTAAATAAATCTCTATATAATTCACTAACTGCATTTGCACGCAAGTTAGTGTTTTTATCGATATAATGTTTAAAAATAGGAGCTTGCTTGTATTTAATAGCTCTATGTATGTGTGTAACCTTAGCCCCGACAGAAAGATAAAGCCTGAGAAGCCTCCAATGAAGAACATAGTTCTTCTTAGGATAATGCGTTAGCATTAACTTCTCAACTTTTGAATTTGGTGGGCACATCTTTTCCGGTCCAATCGGAAAGTCATTTAGAAAATCATGTAAATTATCTGGAATCTCGATATCAACTTCCATAGTATATCCATATGGAAGGATTTCAATATCCACAACATTCGCACATTCATTCAAAACCTCATCCAACCATCATACACCCAAGTAAAATCAGCGTAAGGAAGACTTTGGCTGAGAGCCCAACCATACAGATTATTTATATCTATGTACAATAATTCTGTATCCTCCGAAGCAGCAATGTAATGTTTGTTAACAAATGTTAACCCACCCCGTATTCCACCTTCGTAAAAATTGAACATTTCCATGTCCTGTAAAAGTTCAATGGGTTCCGTTAATGTCATAAGCGCTGAAGCCCATGACATACCCGGAATGCCATAAAAGTTTAGAGGTTCAAGACCATTGTAAACAATAGCCTTGGCACGGAATTGTTGAAAATAGTCCGCAAGGAGGAATACATCAAGTTTAAGGTAAATTAACATATAATCACGCAAAGTCCTACAGTTTTGCTGCGTCCAGATTAGTTGTGCCCTATCGTACTCATCTTCACTTACGCCCTCCCAAATTGGAGGCAACTCATAAGTAGTCTCAAGAACTTCCTCCGAAACAGCAAAATTATATGGAAAAATACCTTTACAGTCGACTATAGAACCTTGAAAGACAGACGAAGTCAATGGAAGAGAAGTTAGCATTTTCACAGCCTTAGCTAACGAACAATTAACAAATTGCATACTGTCGATAAAGCGAACAGCCAATTTGTTAATGTGAACAATTAATGAAATAAATTTTTCTGTAGAGGTCGGTATGATATCTAAATTCCATGAAGGAAAGCGATCGAGACCATATTTTAAAATATGGTGAAGGTCATACCCTCTTAAATTATGAAAGACTATAGGTAGCAACCGATAAATCCTACGAGCTATATTACATTTTCGGCAAGCTGCCCCTAGATAATTACCAGTAAAATGGCAATGATCTCTAACCGGATTTACAATCGGTTTTTACATAAATAACAGGTTCGACAAGATTTAAACTGTCGAACCTCACTGAAAGACATAGGCCCTATCAATTTATCACCTTCCGAATCATAGTACGGAATAACAATTTCAGTTGCAATTTCCTCAATTTTCTTAAGAAAATCAGGAATGCAATCAAGTCCGTAAAAGTAATAATATGATTTTGTGTTAGTATAATTATTAATTAATAAAAGGCCTGCTGCAATAGGCATATGAATTTGATGATGTCTATCATCAGGAGGTAAAACCGATTCAAAATCGGCATAAATCACAAAAGGTGGGGTGATATGTTTAGAATAATTTAGGAATTCTAAATTTTTATTTTCGGGGAGCGTGTATAGGGTTGTGCCAGTCTGATTTTTGGCGCATAATGCAACATGTGTATTGAATGCATTATCTAATCTAAACCCATTAAGGCAATGTGGACACCAACGACATCTAATTTGAATGTTACAGTCAGGGTTTTGATGGCAATTCATTAACCAGCTGATATCGGAAATCACAGCAGCTACACCCCAGAATGCAGGGGTATTCAGTTTCCATCTCCTTGACCGTTCGGTTTATTTCATTGTCCCAAAGGGCTTGTTTAATCAGATTTGAAATATCGATTCGTGTTTCATTATATATCAACTGTTGATGCATTGAAGGTTCTTGATTCTTCAAAATCTCCTTTATTTGAGGATAGTAATAAATAATACGCTCGATTAGCATTGGAGCATATTTGTCTAAATAAAATATAAAAAATGAAATAAAAAATGATAAATTTACCGTATTCAGCGATATTTTTCTTTGGCATAGCATACATAATATTTTCCATTTTAAAAATGAAATAAAATGAATAAGCAATTTGTTTTAATCAATCATTAGCCAATCAGATATCAACCAATCCGGTGATTTCATTTTGTATGTCACAAACAATATTTTTGTACTCTAGATTTCGCACCCCTAATATAACTATTTTACCGCTAGCAAACACGTTAACACACATTGGGTTGTATTTTAAAAGCCTCAGTGCAGGAAATAATTCTGGTTCGAACATACAAAGACATTTTGTTGACATGTTGTATAGATTGATAGATTGTCCTATATCCATGGTAACTGTAATTGACTGTATTTAAGATCCTTTATTCTATATTGTAATTTATTGACATCTAAAGGTTTCTTACATCCCATGATTCTGCATTTGCCTGATTTGAAAAATATTATAGGGTATTTTCCACTCCTATCTACAATTTGCTGGGGTTTACCATTTGGAAACGTCATTTTTGATACATCGAATGTTCCTTTATAATTTATATTTGATAACATAATTAAACAATAAAGAAATATTAAGCTATATATATGAGTTTTTAGGAAGAGTTCATTAAATCATATAATATAAACAAAAACCTATAATTATACAAATTAATAATGGAATTAAGAAATGATGCGGTATATCAAATCGTTGGCCCAAGTGGTAGTGGTAAAACTATGTTTGTGTGTAAATTACTGAAATCTAATTTATTTCAAACAAAATTCAACAAGATTTATTGGCATAAGGGTGCAGATGAAGAACATGGATTAACTCAAGATAATTTCTGTAAATTGAAAAACATGAAAATAGTAAAGGGTTTCGATAAAAACTGGTCAAGTCGATTAAGGAAAGGTGATGTCATCATTATTGATGATTTGTATCAGGAAGCTATAAAGAAAAGGATTTTAATAATTTATTCACAAAAATCAGTAGACATGTTGGTGTTACTGTGATCTTTATTACTCAAAATCTATTTCATCAGGGTGGCGCACATCGAACAAGGAATTTAAATGTTCAATATTTAGTTATTTTCAAGAATCCTAGAGATGCAACAGTTATTGATTTTCTTGCTCGACAGGCATACCCTAATAATCGTAATTTTCTCATCAGTGCATTTCAAGATGCTACAAAATCACCACATGGATATATATTTCTTGATTTCACACAACAATGCAATGATGATTTAAGGGTAAAAACCGATATTTTCAATAAAGAAGGTGCCATGGTATATAAACAAAGTTGAAAACTTTAACATGTAAAAATGTTTATGAAATCCAGGCTTAAAAATATCCGAAAACTTAGACAGAGTATTAAAAAGACTATAAATAAAGTTCCACCAAAAACCAGTTATACACCATCTAAAAACTAATAACCGAGAATTACCCTGCAATGAATCTAATTTCGAAAACATTATTAAAAAAGAGTAAGAAAACAGATAAAAATTGTAAAAATCATAGGAGTTTCCCATATTTTAATGCATTGTTAAAGGCTTCGAGTATGAAAAGAATGTCTATTTTACATCATTTCCAACTTTTGTTGTCGATGATTTACTCAAAATTCTATTAAAAGTAGTCAGAGGTAAAATTTAAAATCAGTAATTCTAAAAAACTAGTACTGAATAAACATCGTAAGCCTTTGTTATCACTAGTAAATAATAAAAATCGTAAGCAAATGAGAAAAATCATATATAAACAACAAGGTGGTTTTATCGGAGCAATGTTACCATTAGCATTATCATTATTATCACAATAAACGATGGGCAATCATTACCTAATGTTAAATTAAAATTTAAATCATCTTGTTGTAATGGAGAAGATTTGGACGAACCAGAAGACGAAATAGGTTTCGGTGGAGTGGCAAAGTTAAAGAAAAGAGTCCCAAAGTCGAAAAAGGAAACGCAAAAGTGGTTGTCAGATCAGCTTGCGTACAGTTTAAACAAACCAATGCGGAAAAAGATTTCCAACGAGAGCTTTATAAGACATTCGGTATTAATGATTTATGGCAAATGGATTTGATGGAGATGATACCGTATTCGAAGATTAACAAGGGTTATAAATATATTTTAACGTGTATTGATGTTTTCAGTCGTTTTGCTCGCGGTGTACCAACAAAGACAAAATCTGCAGAGGAAATATCTAAAGCAATTAACTCAATGTTTAAAAATGAGCATCCAGACAATTTGCAAACCGATTTAGGTATTATTATTATTATTATTATTATTATTATTATTATTATAATTATTAATATTATATTATTATTATTATTATAGGCAAGGAGTTTTACAATAGTAAAGTTAAGCAAATCCTGGATCGTCTCAAAATAAATCATTATTCTGTACATTCTCAATACAAAGCCGCTCATGTTGAAAGATTTAACCGGACATTGAGGGATAGATTGAAGAAATATTTCGTGCATCAAGGTAATAAAATATGGATAAATGTATTACCGAAAATACTGTGTAGTTATAATAATTCATCACATCGAGGTCTGAATGGTTTGAGACCCGTAGATATCAGCTCGAAACATTAGCTAAATCAGTACGATCTAAAACAGTTGCTATTACAAAACCAAAATATAAAGTGGTGATTACGTTAGAATTAGTAAAATATCTGCTTCACCTTTCATTCAAAAATTTCGATAGTAATTGGAGTGATGAGGTATTTCAAATTACTAAAATTAATACTAAACAGAGTCCTGTAATGTATGTTATTAAAGATAGTGATAACAATTTAATACAAGGGAAATTCTATGAACAGGAATTACAAGTTATTTCCAAACCTACAGTGTTCAGAATTCAGAAAATATTGAAAACTAAAATGGTGGGTAAGGATAAACAATACTATGTCAAATGGCATGGATATCAAAAACCCTCATGGATATCATCAAAAGACCTAGTAAAATGAGTTTCTATACAATTTTACCGAGTAATAGTTGCCCACTAATCCATCCGGAAAATCAAGCAAGTAAATTTATGGTTGATCTTCAAAATCCTATTTATTTACATGGAAATTGGGAAGTTGCTTTGCAAGACTTTACATTTGTGTACAATACATTCCCATTTTATTAGTCATTGTTAAAATCGGTTACAAGAAACGTGTACCCAAAACCTGTAGTGGTATTTTCTCAATCAATAATTTTGAACGATATTGTCATATTCCGAATCAGATTTTAGATGAAAATTGTGGCATGTTTTTCAAAGATGGATTGAATGTTAGTTGTGATTATAGTCCATTTACAATAAAGTTTGAAAGTATTGAGGATGCCAAGCGAATGGGTTGTGATAAGCTTAGCATTGTTGTTCCTGGTACTGAATACCTAATACGTTTCAAAACATTTGATGAAAAAAGTGTAACAATCGAAAACATCAAAATATCACTATCATATATTAATGAAGTTGAAGAGACATTTACATTTACTAATGATTTATATATTGAAACACTTGAAGAATTACATAAATATATTTCATTCAATTGTTTACATATATTTAAAACTATTGAATTTGTTAAAGATGGATTATGTAAATTCAGTCTGAATAATAACATTTGTGAAATTACATTTGATAAAAATTTGGCTAATACATTGGGATTAGATAAGCAAACATATAGGACAAGTGCTTTTGGTGTACGCAAACCAAAAATAATAAAACTTCATAGGCAAATGTTCATATATACTAACATCATCGATCCTATAATTGTTGGTGATTCTTTGGTTCCTCTTTTGAAATCTGTTTGGGTTGATAAACATGACCAGGATGAAGTTGTCAATATAAATATCGATAATCCCATGTACTTACCGGTATCAACATCATGTATAAACAATATAGAAATAAATATTCGTGATGATAGCGGTAAATTTATTGAATTTAGTAAAGATACAAAAACTCATTTGACATTACATTTTCGTAAATTAGATGGCCAATAACGATATTATTAGTATGTATAGTGGTAGCCAAAGTGGTGGCGAATTACCATATTTTATTGGTAAACAGTATGGATCAGGTTGGTTGAGAAACAATTGGTAGATTTGCACTTCCTATTCTTAAACGCCTTGGTAGTTTTGGTATGAAAACTGCTAAAGATGTGATAATGAATGAGCAGAAAATATTACCATCTCTGAAATCAAATGCATTATCCGAGTTTAGGAAAGTTCTACCTAGTATTGCAGGTATGTTTCAAAAACAGGAACCAGCACCGGCTCAAAAACGTAAAAGACATCATAAACATATAAAAAACGAATGAAAGGACATGGAACTATAATTTCAAAAATGATTTGTGGTAAATCTGAATTGTGCTTATTTGATAGACCGTCTCCCCAAGCAGTAATTGAAATGGGGCCTTTGAAGAGGTATTCCCGATGAATTCTATTATGGATAGTAGAATTGATATTGAATTTTATATTAATGGTTCCCAAACTGAATATTTAGATTTGAATGATACATTGTTAACTGTTCAGATCAAAGTTGTAGATAAAGATAGAAAACCGTTGGGTGAAACCTAGTGATGTAATACAAACAATTTCTTGTTTCATACACTTTTTAAAGATGCAGTTCTCGGATTTAATAATATCAAGATTGAGGGTGGTAACAGTACATATATTCACAAAGCTCTAATAGAAACTATTATAAATTACAATAGTGATACTAAAAATACATGTTTAACTCCTATGGGTTATGGTAGTGATGATGATAGGAAAAAGTGGATTAAAGGATCGAAATTATTTACCATGTGCTCATCATTACAACTCGATTTTATGGATCAACCGAAATATTTACTCCCAGGTGTTAATGTACACATTAGATTGAAAAGATCTGATTCGGCATTATCACTAACAAGTGCCACCATAACACCAATTTCTTCAATTAGTTGATGCAAAATTATTGGTAAGAAGAGTTCGTGTTGAGCCTTCTGTATTAGCCGGTCATCAATTGGGGCTTAATTCTAAGCATGCAATATATCCATTGAAAACAAAGGAAATTGTTCAATTTGCTATTGCTAAGGGTTCAGCTTCTTTCTATAAGGAACAAATATTTGGAGATAGAAGAATGCCCAAACTTTATATTGGTAACATTTCAAAGTGAATCTCAATATAATGGATCATACTTAACATCGAGCTCAATTTTCAAAAACTTTGGTGTAACATCGCTAACTTTATCGAAAAATAGTGATTATAGAGAAACATATACTCAAGATTTCGAAAATGATAATTATTGTGCTACATATATGCAGAGTATAGTTAGAAATATGGGTTATTTGGCTAAAACCTTAATTGTGGTATAACTCTTGAAGATTTTAAAAGCAAATATCCATTCTTCACATTTGTTTTGGCACCCGATTTCGATTTAAATCAGAGTCAATTACCTCAAAATGGTAATTTACGATTAGATATAAAGTTTGCTAAAGCTACAACTGAACCGGTACATGTTGTAATATATGGAGTGTTTGAAAATGAAGTTCAAATAACTGCAAACAGAACAGTGTTGGTTTGAACAGAGTTCAAACATTGTTGGTTTGAACGAACATTGTTGGTTTGAAAATGTTGGTATAAATGTATAGATAATTTATGATAGTTTGTCATGGAGTAAGTTTTTTAAATGTATTATTAATATTATTGATGTAGTTCTGTTCAGGTCTATCGAATTGGAAAACAAATACTAGGACATGAATTTTTAGGGGTATTTCCTCTTGATAAAATTCCATATTTACGTAATAATCAAGCCATAATCGTCAATACTCAATCATCTCATCTCGGTGGAGAACATTGGTTAGCAATATATATGAAGCCTAGCAAGATATTTGTATTTGATCCTATGGGTTTCTATTATCCGGCTTTAATGGTTTCGAAACTGCAAACAATGGGTAAACCTATTGTCTATAATAAAACTATGTATCAAAAACCATGGACCTTAACATGTGGTCAACATTGTTTAGCTTGGTTATTATCCAAGAGATTTGATGATTAATAAATGTATTAATGTTTATTGTTGTGTTTTACCTATTAATATTTATTATTATTATTTTTATTATTATTTTTATTTTTATTATTATTAATATTATTTTTATTTTTATTTTTATTAATATTTTTATTATTATTACAAGTTTTATTTATTAAGATTATTAATATTATTATTATTATAAATATTATTATTATTATTATTATTATTAATATTTTTATATTATTATTATTAATATTATTTTTATTATTAATCTTTTTATATTATTATTATTAATATTATTATTATTATTAATATTTTTATATTATTATTATTATTAATATTATTATTATTATTAATCTTTTTATATTATTATTAATGATATTATTATTATTATTAATATTTTTATATTATTATTATTAATATTATTTTTATTATTATTATTATAAATATTATTATGTGTTTAATTAAAGATAATGCATCATCACAAAGACAGTGCATGATAAGTGCATCATCACAAAGACAGTGCAAGATAAGTGCGTGATCATCACATGATAAGTGCATGCATACACAAAATTGAATAAAGAAAACACATGCAAACAAAAGTATGTATGTGATTTACAAAGAAAACACATACAAACAAAAGTATGTATGTGATTTTACAAAGAACGCATGCAGTCACAGTGTAGACTGCATGTGTTTTACAAAGAAAACATGTCTAAAAATCTCTCACCTATATGTGTGTATTGCTTAAATGTGATTGGCTAAATCCTGAAAATATTATTCTCTTTATAAACATTGACAAATGTAGAATTTGTCACAATTATTTCAAAATTTTACTCGCGGGATTTCAAAAATTTTAAAATGGAGAACTCAAGAATTTTACGCCAATTGTTGGTCGATGAAAATGGTAAGGATTTTTAATTTATTTTTAATTTTATTATTATATTTTTCTAGATTGGTATACTTTAACAGAAATACAAGATCAGTTAGATCGTCAAAATGATGTTATAATTATCGAAGATGATGGTAAATTTTAATTTTATATATGTTTTATTTATAAATTATTTTAGAAGTTATTTTAATCGAAGATACAATTGTTATCAGCGATAGCGAAGAGGATATTATCGAAGATGGTAAATTTTAATTTAATTTTATTATATATTTAAAAAACATTTTAGTTGATTTGGATGCAGATGATCATCATAATGTCACCGTTTTTGGAGATGCCCCCATTTCTGGGGATGACAATAATTATGCCACCGTTTTTGGAGATGCCCTCGTTACTGGGGAAGATATGGAGGACCTCTCTTCTATAGAGGATGATGATTCGTCGGAATCAGGAGATAAATGTTAGTTTTTTATTTATTTTTATTTATCGAAATTAAGTTAATGATATTTGAAGTATTATTAAAATATTACATCAAATATCAATAATTTATAATAATTTATAATAAATTTATAATAAGTATCTATTTATTTCAAAAGTTTTATGATAAATATATTTTTAAATTGATGAAATTTAAAGTATTATTTTAATAATACTTCAAATATCATTAATTTATAATATATTTTAAAAAAGTATTATTACTGAAACATATATTAACATAATAAATTATAAACAAATATAGTTGAACAAATAGTTTTTGAATTATATAGGCATTTTTATTATAGATCTTACGTAATTGAATTATATATGAATTATATAGGAATTATTTTAATAGATAATTTATTTAATAGTTTGCAGTGAGCATGCAAATATTATTGTATATAGGTTTTATTTATTAGAATTATTTAATAGTTTGCAGTGAGCATGCAAATATTATTGTATTTAAGGTTTTATATATTAGAATTATTAAATAGTTTGCAGTGAGCGTGCAAATATTATTGTATATAGGTTTATTTGTTAGAATTATTAGATATTTTATATCATAGTTACTTTATATAGGTTTTTAATTTAATATTTTTATTAGGCACTTTTTATCCAAGATATTGCATCTCATCATTGCAACATAATGAAAGTTGCCATGAAGAAATGAAAAAATATTACCGCCATAGATTTAATGGCATCAACTTTTTATCTGCGCCATATGCAAAACATCCCAGAACATTAAATATAAAGAATTTTATAGGGAACATGGGGTTCATTTAAATTCTTTCAAGTCGAGTAAAATAAATATGTTTAAGAAAATTAATAAAAATAACGTCGATATTTTGAATATACTACAAAATAAAAAAACATCAAATAAAAAGAACAAAAGACCTGCTGCACCTATTAAAATTAATATCCCAAATAAAATAATTAAAAAAGAAGTCATCGAAATCAGTGATGATGATGACTCTAATATTATAAATAATGAAAATATTATAAATAATATACCTATTATAAATAATGAAAATATTATAAATAATATACCTATTATAAATAATGAAAATACTATAAATAATGAAAATATTATAAATAATATACCTATTATAAATAATGAAAATACTATAAATAATGAAAATATTATAAATAATATACCTATTATAATTAATGAAAATACTATACCTACTATAAATAATGAAAATATTATACAATTCGGAGGTTCTGTATTAGAGAATGAGCCGAACATTTCAGTAAATTTAAATGGCGCTATCAAAACTTTACGTTTTGATATATCTAACGCGCAACTAATTACAGTAACTTTAACTGAGCGAATCAGTAATAAATTAATTTTTGAGATAAATAAAATGGGGAGCGTTAAAATTCAATTCGCGATATTAATTAAATTTGAAAAAGATGGCGAGATCCGTGACAATTATTTTTCAAATAATGCGGAGACATTTTCAGATAACTTTTTAAGTGAAGGGGTTAATAAGCTTAATGAAAAAATAGAACAATTCACCCATTTAGGCAGTGGATGGCGTGTTATTAATATTATGGAAATTCATTTTATTTTAACAAAATATGCTCCTATTAATCGTTTGTCTGGACATAAATATATTAAAACCCCTTCTGCATTGAAAAATAAAGGAGCCATAGTAAATATAAAAAACAATGACGACAAGTGCTTCCTTTACTCTATTCTTTATTTATTAAAGAAAGATATAATTGGTGAAAACCCCCAAAGAGTCTCTAAATATACCGAGTTTTTAGACGAATTAGAGTACGATGAGATCACGGATTGTCCCATGAAATTAATAAACATCCCAAAGTTCGAAAAGAAAAATTCGACTTTAAAATTAGCAATAAATGTGTTTTCGTACACACCAACTGTTATAATTGATGAGGTTCCAGATAATTATGTCTTTCACCATCCTCATTTAAGTTTGATCCATAGAAGCAAAGTCACTGACGGAAACCCTATTTATTTATTACTACTTGAAAATAATGATAGATATCATTATACCGCTGTGACCAATATCAACTGGTTAATGAATTGCCATCAAAACCCTGACTGTAACATTCAAATTAGATGTCGTTGGTGTCCACATTGCCTTAATGGGTTTAGATTAGATAATGCATTCAATACACATGTTGCATTATGCGCCAAAAATCAGACTGGCACAACCCTATACACGCTCCCCGAAAATAAAAATTTAGAATTCCTAAATTATTCAAAACATATCACCCACCTTTTGTGATTTATGCCGATTTTGAATCGGTTTTACCTCCTGATGATAGACATCATCAAATTCATATGCCTATTGCAGCAGGCCTTTTATTAATTAATAATTATACTAACACAAAATCATATTATTACTTTTACGGACTTGATTGCATTCCTGATTTTCTTAAGAAAATTGAGGAAATTGCAACTGAAATTGTTATTCCGTACTATGATTCGGAAGGTGATAAATTGATAGGGCCTATGTCTTTCAGTGAGGTTCGACAGTTTAAATCTTGTCGAACCTGTTATTTATGTAAAAAACCGATTGTAAATCCGGTTAGAGATCATTGCCATTTTACTGGTAATTATCTAGGGGCAGCTTGCCGAAAATGTAATATAGCTCGTAGGATTTATCGGTTGCTACCTATAGTCTTTCATAATTTAAGAGGGTATGACCTTCACCATATTTTAAAATATGGTCTCGATCGCTTTCCTTCATGGAATTTAGATATCATACCGACCTCTACAGAAAAATTTATTTCATTAATTGTTCACATTAACAAATTGGCTGTTCGCTTTATCGACAGTATGCAATTTGTTAATTGTTCGTTAGCTAAGGCTGTGAAAACGCTAACTTCTCTTCCATTGACTTCGTCTGTCTTTCAAGGTTCTATAGTCGACTGTAAAGGTATTTTTCCATATAATTTTGCTGTTTCGGAGGAAGTTCTTGAGACTACTTATGAGTTGCCTCCAATTTGGAGGGCGTAAGTGAAGATGAGTACGATAGGGCACAACTAATCTGGACGCAGCAAAACTGTAGGACTTTGCGTGATTATATGTTAATTTACCTTAAACTTGATGTATTCCTCCTTGCGGACTATTTTCAACAATTCCGTGCCAAGGCTATTGTTTACAATGGTCTTGAACCTCTAAACTTTTATGGCATTCCAGGTATGTCATGGGCTTCAGCGCTTATGACATTAACGGAACCCATTGAACTTTTACAGGACATGGAAATGTTCAATTTTTACGAAGGTGGAATACGGGGTGGGTTAACATTTGTTAACAAACATTACATTGCTGCTTCGGAGGATACAGAATTATTGTACATAGATATAAATAATCTGTATGGTTGGGCTCTCAGCCAAAGTCTTCCTTACGCTGATTTTACTTGGGTGTATGATGGTTTGGATGAGGTTTTGAATGAATGTGCGAATGTTGTGGATATTGAAATCCTTCCATATGGATATACTATGGAAGTTGATATCGAGATTCCAGATAATTTACATGATTTTCTAAATGACTTTCCGATTGGACCGGAAAAGATGTGCCCACCAAATTCAAAAGTTGAGAAGTTAATGCTAACGCATTATCCTAAGAAGAACTATGTTCTTCATTGGAGGCTTCTCAGGCTTTATCTTTCTGTCGGGGCTAAGGTTACACACATACATAGAGCTATTAAATACAAGCAAGCTCCTATTTTTAAACATTATATCGATAAAAACACTAACTTGCGTGCAAATGCAGTTAGTGAATTATATAGAGATTTATTTAAATTGTATAACAACAGTCTGTATGGTAAATCTGTTGAGAACCTTAAAAAGAGGATGAATTTGCGATTATGTAATTCAGCTGAAAAGTTAATTACATATTCGTCAAAACCGGCATTTAGAAAAAACAATAGAGATTACTGATGATCTTTTTGCCGCTCATCTTAATAAGGACTCAATATGTTTGGATAGACCTAGTTATATCGGTCAATCAGTTCTAGATTTATCCAAACTACGGATGTACCAGTTACAGTATGTTGAGTTACAAAAATATCGTGATATTTACAATTGTGATATCAATCTAGTAGCGGGTGATACAGATAGCTTCTTTTTGGAGATAAAAAATTTAAAATTAGAAATTTTATTAAAAGCTATGATTTCGGATGATCTGTTAGATACATCAAATTATGATCCTTCTCATCCTTTATATTCTAGACGACTTGACTCGGTTATTGGTAAGTTCAAGGATGAGAGTAAAGGGTTAGGATATAGCGAGTGGGTTTTCTTGCGCCCTAAATGTTATAGCTTGCTAGGAAATAAATCAACAATGCGAGCTAAGGGTGTAAAATTACCGGGTACCGACATTAAACACCAATCATATTTGAATTGTTATAATAACAATAGTATTATGTCGGTACCTCAAACTAGGATAGGGACCCGAAATCATCAGCTGTTCACTTTTAAAAATTCTAAAATAGCATTAAATAATCATGACGACAAGAGAGCTTGGGTAGGGAAAAACTCGAGTTTTGCATATGGTCATTATAGAGGGGTTGATGTCCTTGATGTTGGTGGTAATATAATCATGCCTGAAACCGATCCAACAGTTCGCAATCAGCAATTTGATGAGATATTTGAGAATGTTATTGATATTTATTAACAAATTTGTATATAAAAATAAAAATTGTGAAAATTTCTCTTTGGTATTTTCATTTGTTATAATTTATTATTATTATTTTTATTAGCAATATTTTCATAATCAAATGCCAAGCGTGAAGAAACGTGAAATAAAACTTGATATTTGTTTAATTGTATAATTAATAATTGATTTACTTTTTATGAAGTTGTTGTTTTTCATATATAGTTGTTTTTATATAGATGTTTTTTATATAGTTGTTTTATGTATTTGTTTTATTATATATATATATATATGTATTATTAATAAAAAGTAATAAAAATAATGATAATAATATTTATAATAATAAATAAAAATAATAATAAAAAGAATAATAAATAAAACTTGTAATAAAAATTAAAACCTGTAATAAAAATTAAAATATGTAATAATAATAATAATAATAAATATAATAATAATAAAAATAATAATATTAATAATAAATAACGCTTGTAATAAAAAAAAAATTAAAACATGTAATAATAATAAAAATTATAATCTTAATAAATAAAACTTGTAATAAAAATTAAAATATGTAATAATCAATAATAATAAATATAATAATAATAAAAATAATAATATTAATAAAAATAATAATAAAAATAAAAAGAATAATATTAATAATAAATAATAAATAAAGCTTGTAATAAAAAAAAAAAATTAAAACATGTAATAATAATAATAAAAATTATAATCTTAATAAATAAAACTTGTAATAAAAATTAAAATATGTAATAATAATAATAAAAATAATAATAAAAATAAAAATAATAATAAAAATAAAAAGAATAATAATAATAATAATAAAAATAATAATAATATTAATAATATTAATAATAATAATAATAATAATAAAATAATTGACTTGATTAAAACAAACAATTTAATTTAATAATAATAAAATAAATTTACAAAATATATACTACTTATTTTTATAAGTAGTAAATTTTAATTTAAAAAATGTTTAAAAATAATATGACCTTGACCTACTTTTGAATGACCTTGACCTACTTTTGAATGACCTTGACCTACTTTTGAATGACCTTGAAAAAATATGATGAGTCATCCAATGACCTTGAATGAGTCATGGTCTTTGTTTAAATGACCTTGAAAAAATATGATGAGTCATCCAATGACCTTGAATGAGTCATGGTCTTTGTTTAAATGACCTTGAAAAAATGTGATGAGTCATCTAATGACCTTGAATGAGTCATGGTCTTTGTTTAAATGACCTTGAAAAATATGATGAGTCATCCAATGACCTTGAATGAGTCATGGTCTTTGTTTAAATGACCTTGAAAAAATATGATGAGTCATCCAATGACCTTGAATGAGTCATGGTCTTTGTTTAAATGACCTTGAAAAAATATGATGAGTCATCCAATGACATTGAATGAGTCATGGTCTTTGTTTAAATGACTTTGAATGAGTCATGGTCTTTGTCTTTTGGACTTAGAAAAATTTTCTCTCAGCGGGGGGGGGTACTGTGCTGGATGTGACATGTGCTGGATGTGACACATCCCACTACTGATATATATTTCTTGATTTCACACAACAATGTAATGATGATTTACGGGTAAAAACAGATATTTTCAATAAAGAAGGTGCCATGGTATATAAACAAAGTTGAAAACTTTAACATGTAAAAATGTTTATGAAATCCAGGCTTAAAAATATCCGAAAACTTAGACAAAGTATTAAAAAGAAGCGTGTTCCACCAAAAACCAGTTATACACCATCTAAAAAACTAATAACCGAGAATTACCCTGCAATGAATCTAATTTCGAAAAACATTATTAAAAAGAGTAAGAAAACAGATAAAATTGTAAAAAATCATAGGAGTTTCCCATATTTTAATGCATTGTTAAAGGCTTCGAGTATGAAAAGAATGTCTATTTTACAATCATTTCCAACTTTTGTTGTCGATGATTTACTCAAAATTCTATTAAAAGTAGTCAGAGGTAAAATTAAAATCAGTAATTCTAAAAAACTAGTACTGAATAAACATCGTAAGCCTTTGTTATCACTAGTAAATAATAAAAATCGTAAGCAAATGAGAAAAATCATATATAAACAACAAGGTGGTTTTATCGGAGCAATGTTACCATTAGCATTATCATTATTATCACAATAAACGATGGGGCAATCATTACCTAATGTTAAATTAAAATTTAAATCATCTTGTTGTAATGGAGAAGATTTGGACGAACCCAGAAGACGAAATAGGTTTCGGTGGAGTGGCAAAGTTAAAGAAAAGAGTCCCAAAGTCGAAAAAGGAAACGCAAAAGTGGTTGTCAGATCAGCTTGCGTACAGTTTAAACAAACCAATGCGGAAAAGATTTCCAACAAGAGCTTATAAAACATTTCGTATTAATGATTTATGGCAAATGGATTTGATGGAGATGATACCGTATTCGAAAATTAACAAGGGTTATAAATATATTTTAACGTGTATCGATGTTTTCAGTCGTTTTGCCCGTGGTGTACCAACAAAGACAAAATCTGCAGAGGAAATATCTAAAGCAATTAACTCAATGTTTAAAAATGAGCATCCAGATAATTTGCAAACCGATTTAGGTATTATTATTATTATTATTACTATTATTATTATTATTATAGGCAAGGAATTTTACAATAGTAAAGTTAAGCAAATCCTGGATCGTCTCAAAATAAATCATTATTCTGTACATTCTCAATACAAAGCCGCTCATGTTGAAAGATTTAACCGGACATTGAGGGATAGATTGAAGAAATATTTCGTGCATCAAGGTAATAAAATATGGATAAATGTATTACCGAAAATACTTGTTAGTTATAATAATTCATCACATCGAGGTTTGAATGGTTTGAGACCCGTATATATCAGTTCAAAAACACGAGTACAATCTAAAAAAGTTCCTATTACAAAACCAAAATATAAAGTTGGTGATCACGTTAGAATTAGTAAAATATCTGCTTCACCTTTCATCAAAAATTTCGATAGTAATTGGAGTGATGAGGTATTTCAAATTACTAAAATTAATACTAAACAGAGTCCTGTAATGTATGTTATTAAAGATAGTGATAACAATTTAATACAAGGGAAATTCTATAAACAGGAATTACAAGTTATTTCTAAACCTACAGTGTTCAGAATTCAGAAAATATTGAAAACTAAAATGGTGGGTAAGGATAAACAATACTATGTCAAATGGCATGGATATCAAAAACCCTCATGGATATCATCAAAAGACCTAGTAAAATGAGTTTCTATACAATTTTACCGAGTAATAGTTGCCCACTAATCCATCCGGAAAATCAAGCAAGTAAATTTATGGTTGATCTTCAAAATCCTATTTATTTACATGGAAATTGGGAAGTTGCTTTGCAAGACTTTACATTTGTGTACAATACATTCCCATTTTATAGTCATTGTAAAATCGGATTCAAGAAGCGTGTTCCCAAAACCTGTAGTGGTATTTTCTCAATCAATAATTTTGAACGATATTGTCATATTCCAAATCAAATTTTAAATGAAAATAGTGGCATGTTTTTCAAAGATGGATTGAATGTTAGTTGTGATTTTAGCCCATTTACAATAAAGTTTGAAAGTATTGAGGATGCCAAGCGAATGGGTTGTGATAAGCTTAGCATTGTTGTTCCTGGAACTGAATACCTAATACGATTCAAAACATTTGATGAGAAAAGTGTAACGATCGAGAACATCAAAATATCTGTATCATATATTAATGAGGTGGAAGATACATTTACATTTACTAATGAATTATATATTGAAACACTTGAAGAATTACATAAATATATTTCATTAAATTGTTTACACATATTTAAAACTATTGAATTTCTTAAAGATGGAATATGCAAATTCAGTCTGAATAATAACATTTGTGAAGTTACATTTGATAAAAATTTGGCTAATACATTGGGATTAGATAAGCAAACATATAGGAAAGTGCTTTTGGTGTACGCAAACCAAAAATAATAAAACTTCATAGGCAAATGTTCATATATACTAACATCATCGATCCTATAATTGTTGGTGATTCTTTGGTTCCTCTTTTGAAATCTGTTTGGGTTGATAAACATGACCAGGATGAAGTTGTCAATATAAATATCGATAATCCCATGTACTTACCGGTATCAACATCATGTATAAACAATATAGAAATAAATATTCGTGATGATAGCGGTAAATTTATTGAATTTAGTAAAGATACAAAAACTCATTTGACATTACATTTTCGTAAATTAGATGGCCAATAACGATATTATTAGTATGTATAGTGGTAGCCAAAGTGGTGGCGAATTACCATATTTTATTGGTAAACAGTATGGATCACGTTGGTTGAGAACAATTTGTAGATTTGCACTTCCTATTCTTAAACGCCTTGGTAGTTTTGGCATGAAAACTGCTAAAGATGTGATAATGAATGAGCAGAAAATATTACCATCGCTGAAATCAAATGCATTATTCGAGTTAGGGAAAGTTCTACCTAGTGTTGCAAGTATGTTTCAAAAACCCGAAGCACCGGCACCAGCTCAAAAACGTAAAAGACATCATAAACATATAAACAAACGAATGAAAGGACATGGAACTATATTTCAAAAATGATTTGTGGTAAATCTGAATTGTGTTTATTTGATAGACCATCTCCCCAAGCAGTAATTGAAATGGGGGCCTTTGAAGATGTATTCCCGATGAATTCTATTATGGATAGTAGAACTGATATTGAATTTTATATTAATGGTTCCCAAACTGAATATCTAGATTTGAACGATACATTGTTAACTGTTCAGATCAAAGTTGTAGATAAAGATAGAAAACCATTGGGTGAACCTAGTGATGTAATACCAAACAATTTCTTGTTTCATACGCTTTTTAAAGATGCAGTTCTCGGATTTAATAATATCAAGATTGAGGGTGGTAACAGTACATATATTCACAAAGCTCTAATAGAAACTATTATAAATTACAATAGCGATACTAAAAATACATGTTTAACTCCTATGGGTTATGGTAGTGATGACGATAGGAAAAAGTGGATTAAAGGATCGAAATTATTTACCACGTGCTCATCATTACAACACGATTTTATGGATCAACCGAAATATTTACTCCCAGGTGTTAATGTACACATAAGATTGAAAAGATCTGATTCGACATTATCACTAACAAGTGCTACCACAGCACCAATTCTTCAATTAGTTGATGCAAAATTATTGGTAAGAAGAGTTCGTGTTGAGCCTTCTGTATTAGCCGGTCATCAATTGGGGCTTAATTCTAAGCATGCAATATATCCATTGAAAACAAAGGAAATTGTTCAATTTGCAATTGCTAAGGGTTTAGCTTCTTTCTATAAGGAACAAATATTTGGAGATAGAAGAATGCCCAACTTTATATTGGTAACATTTCAAAGTGAATCTCAATATAATGGATCATATTTAACATCGAGCTCAATTTTCAAACACTTTGGTGTAACATCGCTAACTTTATCGAAAAATAGTGATTATAGAGAAACATATACTCAAGATTTCGAAAATGATAATTATTGTGCTACATATATGCAGAGTATAGTTAGAAATATGGGTTATTTGGCTAAAAACCTTAATTGTGGTATAACTCTTGATGATTTTAAAAACAAATATCCATTCTTCACATTTGTTTTGGCACCCGATTTTGATTTAAATCAGAGTCAATTACCTCAAAATGGAAATTTACGATTAGATATAAAGTTTGCTGAAGCTACAACTGAACCGGTACATGTTGTAATATATGGAGTATTTGAAAATGAGGTTCAAATAACTGCAAACAGAACAGTGTTGGTTTGAACAAAGTTCAAACGTTGTTGGTATAAATCTATAGATAATTTATGATAATTTGTCATGGAGTAAGTTTTTAAATGTATTATTAATATTATTGATGTAGTTCTGTTCAGGTCTATCGAATTGGAAAACAAATACTAGGACATGAATTTTTAGGGGTATTTCCTCTTGATAAAATTCCATATTTACGTAATAATCAAGCCATAATCGTCAATACTCAATCGTCTCATCTCGGTGGAGAACATTGGTTAGCAATATATATGAAACCTAGCAAGATATTAGTATTTGATCCTATGGGTTTCTATTATCCGGCTTTAATGGTTTCAAAACTTCAAACAATGGGTAAACCTATTGTATATAATAAAACTATGTATCAAAAACCATGGACCTTAACATGTGGTCAACATTGTTTAGCTTGGTTATTATCCAAGAGATTTGATGATTAATAAATGTATTAATGTTTATTGTTATGTTTTAACTATTAATATTTTTATTTATTATTTTATTATTATTATTATTATTTTTATAAATATTATTATTATTATTATTATAATTATTATTATTATTTTTATTATTATTATTATTATTATTTTTATAAATATTATTATTATTATAATTATTATTATTATTATCATTAGTAATATTATTTTTATTATTATTATTATTATTAATATTATTATTATTATTAATATTATTATTATTATTATTATTATTATTATTATGTGTTTAATTAAAGATAAGCTAATGCATCATCACAAAGACTATGCATGATAAGTGCGTGATCATCACATGATAAGTGCATGCATACACAAAATTGAATAAAGAAAACACATGCAAACTCAATGTATGTATGTGATTTACAAAGAAAACACATACAAACAAAAGTATGTATGTGATTTTACAAAGAACGCATACAGTCACAGTGTAGACTGCATGTGTTTTACAAAGAAAACATGTCTAAAAATCTCTCACCTATATGTGTGTATTGCTTAAATGTGATTGGCTAAATCCTGAAAATATTATTCTCTTTATAAACATTGACAATTTCCAAAGTTGTCACAATTAATTCAAAAATTTATCCATTTTCAAAATTTCAAAATGGAGAATACTAGCATTTTAAGAAAATTATTGGTTTATGGCAATGGTAAATTTTTGATTTTATTATTACTTATATTATTATTATTGATTAAGGTACATTTAATTGGTTCGATGTAACCGAAAATGATATTCAAGAAGTTATTTTAATCGAGGATAGCGGTACATTTATTTATTAAATTATTATTATTATGTTTATTTTAGAAGTAATTACACCGATGGAAATCATAGTTATCAGTGATAGCGAAGATGATATCAATCATGGTAAATTTTTTATTTTATTTTATTTTTTAAAACCATTTTAGTAGATTTGGACAATAATGTATTTGCCCCAGTTTCTGGAGATACTTTTTTGACGATTGTCCTATGAGACCATGTAATATTCCCAAGTTCGAAAGAAAGAACAAGGACTTAAAGCTGGCTATAAATGTTTTGACTTATAACGAAAAACCGTCTAAAACTCTCGATGATATAAACTATATCCCCCATCATCCGCATTTAGATATAATTCACCGGTCCAAGGTTACTAACGATACACCTATTTATTTACTTCTTTTGGAGGACGGTGATAATTATCACTATACTGCTGTTTTTGATTTAGATAAATTAATGAACTGCCATGCAACTACATCTTGCAATGTCCAAATCTCTGTACATTGGTGTCCCCATTGTCTTAATGGCTTTAGATTAAAACCCGCATTTGACACCCATGTTGCCTTGTGCATTAAAAATCAAACAGGCACTACCCTTTATACTTTGCCTAAAAATAAATATTTAAAATTTTCAAATTATGCAAAATCTATTACCCCGCCATTCGTAATTTATGCGGATTTCGAGTCAATTTTACCACTGGATATAAGGCATCATCAAATACATATGCCGATAGCAGCAGGTCTATTATTAATTAATAACTACACAAACACAAAACATTATTATAATTTTATTGGCGATGATTGCGTTTTGGCGTTTTTAAAAAAGATTGATGAAATCGCTCTTTCGATTGTCTTGCCATATTACGAGGTTCATTGTCAAAAAACTATAGGACCACTATCTTTCAAGGAGGAACGAGAGTTCAAGGATTGTCGTACTTGTTATTTGTGTAAAAGGTTTATTAGGGATAAAGTTAAGGATCATTGTCATTTCTCAGGTAAGTATTTAGGGGCTGCTTGTATGAAGTGTAATGTTTCTCGACGAATCCAGAAAAAATTACCTGTGTTCTTTCACAATTTGAGGGGATATGATCTCCATCATATTTTAAAGTATGGGCTAAATAATTTTTCTTCTTGGGAATTAAATATTATTCCGACCACTACTGAAATATTTATCTCCCTCATCGCATACATAAATAAATTGCCTGTTCGTTTTATAGACAGCATGCAATTTGTTAATTCATCTTTAGCAAAAGCGGTTAAGACACTTAATGACTTGCCTTTAACTGATTCTGTTTTTGATGGTTCAATTATTAGAGCCAAGGCTATTTTCCCTTATGACTTTGCGAAATCTCTTGAGGTTCTCGAATCGACGACTGAATTGCCTCCTATTTGGGGTTCTGTATCTGCTGATGAATACGCTACAGCCCAACAAATTTGGACACAGCAAAATTGCGAAACAATGTTAGATTACATGTTAACCTACTTAAAATTAGACGTATTCCTTCTTGCGGATTACTTTCAGCAATTTCGCGCAAAAGCAATTGCTTATAATACTCTAGAACCTCTTAATTTTTATGGAATTCCTGGTATGTCATGAGAGTCAGCTCTCATGACATTACAGGAACCCATAGAACTTCTGCGAGACATGGAAATGTTTAATTTCTACGAGGGAGGAATACGGGGTGGGTTAACATTTGTTAACAAACATTATGTCGCAAGTTCTGAGGATACAGAACTCTTGTATATAGATATAAATAATTTGTATAGTTGGGCACTTAGCCAATATCTTCCGTATGCTGATTTTGTTTTGGTGTATGATGGTTTGGATGAGGTTTTGAGTAAATGTGCGAATGTTGTGGATATCGAAATCCTTCCATATGGATATACTATGGAAGTTGATATCGAGATTCCAGATTATTTACATGATTTTTTGAACGATTTTCCGATTGGGCCGGAAAAGATGTGTCCACCAAATTCTAAAGTTGAGAAGTTGATGCTCACGCATTGGCCTAAGAAGAACCATGTTCTTCATTGGCGACTTCTCAAGCTTTATCTTTCTCTCGGTGTGAAGGTTGTTAAAGTTCATCGTGCAATTAAATTCAAGCAAGCACCTATATTTCATGCATACATTGACAAAAACACAAAATTAAGAGCTCAAAGTACTAGCGAGCTATATATGGACTTGTTTAAACTTTATAATAATAGTTTGTATGGAAAGTCTGTCGAAAATCTTAAAAAACGGATGAATTTGAGGCTATGCAATTCTGATGAAAAGATGATGCCTCAAAACCGACTTTCAGAAAATCTATCTTAATTGATGATAATCTGATTGCTGCTCCTCTGAATAAGGATTCGATATGTTTAGACAGGCCTAGTTACATCGGACAATCAGTTCTAGACCTGTCTAAACTTAGAATGTACGAGCTACAGTATAAGGAACTAGCGAAATATCGCAATGAATTTAATTGCGAAATAAATATCGTTGCCGGCGACACTGATTCGTTTTTCCTTGAGGTTAAGAACTGTAGGCTAGACACTCTTTTGCCGGCAATGATAAGAGACAGCCTTTTAGATACATCGAATTACGACCCGGCACATCCTTTATACTCAATGAAATTAGATTCTGTGATAGGAAAATTTAAAGATGAAAGTAAAGGTCTCGGGTATAAGGAGTGGATTTTCTTAAGACCCAAGTGCTATAGTCTTTTAGGTACAAAAGATTCAATGAGGGCTAAGGGGGTGAAGTTGCTGGGGACAGAGATTGAGCACCAGTCATATTTAGACTGTTTTAATGATGACACTATATTTACGGTGCCTCAAACTAGAATAAGGACGCGGAATCATCAATTATTTACATTTAAAAATAATAAAATTGCGCTTACCAATAAAGACGATAAGCGTAATTGGGTGGGTAGAAATTCCAGTCTCTCATTTGGTCATTATTTAGGAATCGATGCCATTGATGATGATCAAGTATCGCACAGCTATACTCACAGCCCAAGCTATGACAGCTCCTACAGCTGTTTCAGTAGAGACATTGATGATGTAGTTTTATCGGATTAATTATTTGAATAAAATGTATTTTATTTAGAGTTTTTATTTGTTATCTTTTTATTAGTATTAATAACATTGTAGTAAATAATAATAATTTTATTCATTATTAAGATTGATTATTTTCTTTTTATGCTTGGGGAAAGGAAGATACGTGGATCATGGATATAAAAATTAACGGCATATTTATGTTAATTTTGATAATAATGTATTTTATTGATTTGTCATCTTTTTATTGATATTTATAACATTGTAATATAATAATAATAATAGTAATAATAATAATTTTATTTAGAGTTTTTATTGTTAATAATAATTTATTTAGAGTTTTTATTAGTATTAATAACAGTAATAATAATAATAATAATAATAATAATAATGTATTTTATTGGTATAGAGTTTTTATTGATATAATATATTAATTACATGTATAAATAATAAAATAATAATAATAATAATAATAATATTTATAAAAAATATTTATTATATTAATAAAATAATAATAAAATAAATTTACAAAATATATACTACTTACAAAAGTAAGTAGATAGTTTATAAACTAATATACTATATATTTGTAATAAAAATAATAATAAAAAATATTTACAAAATATATACTATTTATAAAAGTAAATAGACATATTATAATTGAAAAATGATTAAAAATTCCGTGACCTTGAAAAAATTTGAATGACCTTGAAAAAATTTGAATGACCTTGAGAAAATATGTACTTTTCAACATAGAAAAAATTTTGAAAAAATTTCGAAAAATTTTCTGTTTTTGGTCTAGCGGTGACATATAAAATCGTGTACTTTTCAACATAGAAAAAGTTTTGAAAAAATTTTTGAATGACCTTGACCTACTTTTGAATGACCTTGGAAAAATTTTTAAATGACCTTGAAAATTAATAATATTTTTAAAAATAATAAAAATAATAATAAAATATAATAAAATTTACAAAATATATACTACTTATAAAAGTAAGTAGACATATTATAATTGAAAAATGATTAAAAATCCGTGACCTTGAAAAATGTTTTGAATGACCTTGAAAATTTTTCGATGAGTCATGGTCTTTGTTTCAATGACCTTGGAAAATATGTTGAGTCACCCAATGACCTTGAATGAGTCATGGTTTTTGTTTAAATGACATTGGAATTTTGATGACTCATGGTCTTTGTTTCAATGACCTTGGGTGAGTCATTGTCTTTGTTTAAAAATTTTTTGTACTTTTAAAAATTTGCACTTTTAGATTTAGAAGAAAAAAATTTACCGGGGGGGTAGGGGATAGGGAGTATGTGGTCCAGCGGTGACATGGTCTAGCGGTGGCATATCCATCTACTAATCAATTTATTAAGTCGACTGTGATCGAGATTTTGAGAGCGGAAATGACTTGGAATTATTCCAATGTGTGTGGCATTGCACCCATGGCATATATATTGAATACCAAGATCCGAGCAAAATCTAGGTAGGACTTGAAATCCACTTATAAATACAAAATTCACACAACAATTGTTTTCACTGATATTAATCAATTAAAGAAGTTGAGAACGGAGATGGCAGACAAACATTCTAATGTATATGGCATTGCACCCATGGCATAAATAACTATTACCAAGATATGAATACCATCTAAGTAAGACTTGAAATCTATCAATAAACACGATGACAATCCTATAATGCAAAATACAAACCCAAAAACAAACCTCATTATTTATATCAAACAAAGCTAATATATGTCGCATTGGTGATTTATTTTATTTATTAATACAATGCTAATGTTTTGTGATTGTTTTAATATTTAATATAAACTTATTTTCCACTTAAATGCATCAAATTATTAATTTTAAATTAAATTGTTTAATTTTGTGCAACCCCAATAATATAAACTTCAATTTAATTGGAAAGGATGAAAGTTAATTATTTATTGAGGCCTTCGAGAAATCCGTTTTGCTATAATTATGAAAAGTCCGAATATTGAAAACATGATTCTGTCAGTAACTTTATGTGAGCATTATATTTTTTGTGTAAAATGACTCTTTATTTCACTCAAGTGAATTTTTGGCACCATAATGTATGATTATATTAGTGTTATTTGTAATCTTTTAATGGCAGCTGCTCGACTTTTCACGGTTGAGTGGTTTGTCTACGTATTCTCGTTGATTAGAGCTGTGGTTAAGAGAATGTCTAAGAATTCTAAATTTACTGAGTTGGAACGAGATTTCGAACAATTTACTGCAGCTGAAGAGTTAATTAAGAAAATAGAAATCAAAATAGTATGAAAGAAGAATCCATTATTTAAACTAGTAAAGATAAACCGGCAGTGAGACGTAATTTAGGAGTAAGTAAATAAATAGCCGAACCTATGGAGTGGTTGACAAAACCCATAAAAGTCTTGATTAGTAAAGTTAATATTATAAATCTACAAAATTCTGATAGTTAAGATTCATTACTGGGTCTAGTTTACACATAAGCAAGGCATGTTTAAGCCTCGGTCTCTGATTTATACAAATTTCGGTAAAAGTAAAATATGTTATAAAATTTTTATACAAAAATCATAAAAGCATTTATGCAAATTTTCCCAAAATATTTTAAAATTCATTTGACAATGAATACTTTTAAAAACATTTTGTTTTAAATGTTTTTTGACTTAAATGCTTCATTTGATTCAATGACAATGTAATAATAATACTCAATCTCTAGTTTGCATTATTTACTGCTTGTCAAATTTGTATATTATTTTTAGTAAATATTTTCTATTATACCTCAGATGTGAAAGTGCTTTTAAATAATGATTTTTTATCAACATTAAATTTATTCAAGTAATATTTTATACTGTTACCATCATTTATCGTGTATTGTCAGTAATTCGGGTAAAGCTTAGCTTAATCATGAAAATATTTCATCATTTTATTCAAATTTGTGTAAATAAAATTAATGAAAATAATTAAGGTTTGTAGGTGTTTTCAGTGGAGAACTAAATAACTCTTTTAAAATGAATTTAAAAATAGTAAATAATTAAAATTTAGAATAAATTTTTTTAATGTACAATATTTATAATTGAAGATATTCAGAAGATTTTAATTTTAGTAATGAATTTTAAATATTAAATTTATTTAGTGAATTTTTAAATAACAGATTTTAAACTTAAATTTTAAATATTAAAATAGCAAATACATTTCACAAATTATTTTGAAAGTGTTTGATTCAAAGCTGAAAAAGTTTTTTTTAATAATATGATTTCATGAATAAACTTTTGAATTATGACTTATTTTTCTGACAACTATTTGGAAAATAATTTTAGAAAATGTTCTTGTAATATCTAACCAAAACAGAACTAAAAATAGCTTTCAACACATTTTGTGGTCACTGTTTCATAATGTAAAAACAAATTATTATTATTATTATTATTATTATTATGAATTTAATACATAATAATATTATTTAAATCAGGCATGTCAAACTTGTGGCCCATGCAAAAAATGTAATTATTATTAAAATATTCAGTAAAACTAAAATTCAAAATAAATATTCAATATGATTTAAGAAAGAATTTTACAACAAAAAGCAAAGATTGATTACTACACAACAAAATACACAAGTCGTTGTATACACGCATATATATTTCTATTCATTTGCTAATTCATATATGCTTTATTTTAATAATAAATGTTTTAAACTTAGTAATGTTTCGTGAGGCTCTTCAGAAGTCTAAAATTGTTAATGTGACCCAAAACATGGGTTGTGAGTTTGACAAGCCTTATTTATAAAATCTATTATATACTAATAATATTATATAATATTACCTACTCTATAAAATTGAATTTTATTTCAAAGTGATAATAACTTAGACGACATTGTGTATCCCATAAAATCAAATTACACCGACATATAAAACAAAACAAAATAATTTGGACTGATTTGGTGCCATCTATTGTAATTATATTAATACGGAAGTTATTCAATCGTTAATTGAATACCAAAAACCGAAATCGAACCAATCAAAACCTGTATTAAAACCCGGTTAAAATGGTCCGGAATCTCTATATTCCATGGCCTACTGTTCATTTAGCAACTTACATTTTAATACCTTGGTAAACATTTTCTATTATTAAATAACTTTAAATTGACATTGTCTTTAAGTTCTTTTTCTTTAAAAGACAGTAAAATGTAACCCTAAAATATCCATAAAAAGATCTCAATGATCCTAGGATGACCTTAAATCCACTTTGACCTTAAATTTTTACCTTAAAATGATCTTCACTCTTATCCTATTACATCATACACGGGAGTAGTGTGACAGAAATTGCAGATATTACTACGACTAAATATTTTTTCATGGATGACAAACCTATAACACGCGTGTCAAATGTGGAACAGTAATACATTTTGGGATACACGCATTGTTTATGGATAGTATTTTCGCAAGAGTATACAATAGTACAGCGGTGGCCAAACTTTTTATGTCCGGACCCCTATTTTTTAGTGGAAATAAAATTTGATCCCCCTTAAAGTGAAGCATAAACAAAAATTAAAAAGTGGAAAACAAAATCATGTTAAAATAGCACTTATATTATATTTATTATAAACACATCATATTAAATGAATTTTATTGTCATAGTATTTATTAATAATGGTTATTATTAGTGTGATGGATGTGCATGAGTATTATCACTAATGGAGTCCATTGTTGGTTTTATTTTTGAAATTACTACTCTGAGTTGATTCTTAACATCTAGACCCGACCGGTATTTATAAAAGTTAATTTAGAAAAGGCAGTTTTGCATAAGTAAGTAGAAGCAAACGGTAAAACGTATTTCTGATGCTTTTGAAGATATGCTTTCATATACATTTTTAATGCTAATCCAAAAGCTTTTCAATATTTTGGATTTAAATTCTATTTTCAATGTCATATCATTCAATAACTCCAGCAATTCTTCATGTTGAGCAATAGTAAGGTCATCAGTAGAAATATTACAAGCAAAATGGTTACGAACCCAGTAAAGATTTTGATTTTTTTTTAATTTTCTGAGAAGTTTTTATTGAGATTTTCGATTCAATACAACAACAGTAATTTTATCACGATTAATATTAAAAGCAATTAAATATTCATATAGACATGAAAACATTTATAAGGATTATTTTTCACCTCTGATTTTTTTATAAGTGATATAATATTTTCTACAAAATTTGACTATGAATCAGATTTATTTAAGGTATTAAATAAATCTGATTCATAGTCAAAATATATATAAATAGTGCAACTTATTTTTAAATAAAAGCCATGACAGATGAAAAAATTAATAAAAAATATCAGCTGAATATGTCAAAATTTAAATTTTTTCTAAAAATAAAAAATGTTTTCATAATTGCTATAATTCACAAAGAAAATCGCGGCCCCAACTTTTGCCACCGCTGCAATAGTAAACAATCTAATTTAGCCAAATGCTGATGCGCTGACGGTCATTAAAACAGGTTTGTGTGTTTTATTAGGCTTGTTTAAATTAGCACCATGGATAGATTATCGTGACACCTTGGACATATATAAAGGGAAGGGATAAAAGTATTGTTAACAATTAAAACCAGGCTTACAAATAACAAAATAACATCACATTAATTAATATGATTTATCAAAACATTAAATTAACCATTAGGTTAGCAGCTTAGTATATTTGCAAAGTTATTGTTAAGTGTTGTTCTTTTTATTGTCATTAATGTTCAAGCTTTGGAATTTAAATTTGGAGATGTAGAAAGAAGTGAATAGTCACATATTATCGTGTAAACTATTGTCAAGCTACTCAATGGCTTTTATCAGAGGGTATGATAGATTCAACGCATCATTTCCAACCTCAATCTCCACAAAGGAAACGAACAAATCATTTTATTTCTTCATTTATTTATTTTGTTAAGGATTTGACTTTTATATTTCAGCCGTATTTTTCAGCCAGTTGACCAATTAATAAATCTTGTTGAAGACAAATCGAAACAATTGGAATTCACTGTTCAATTTGAACGTTTCACATACTAAAAGAGAGAAAGATAGAGAAGCGAAAAATATATATAACCATAAATTTATTGAAAAGACTTGATGTATAAAAGTATTGCTTGTAAGATATTAAATGTACAACGAACGAACATATGATTAAAATTAACAACATTCATTAGGAAATTATGTCCCAGGAGAGTCCTCATGCTTCAGAAACTGCTATAACTTGAAACTATGTAAGACAACTGAAACGTCTGACATAACTAAAAAAAAGTCTTTGAATAAACCCAAACGAGCCGATTGTTTTAAGATTGTACAAATCGAAATGCTGAATTTTGAAAAAAATTCTGAATATAAAATTGAAATATTCCACATTTAAGGAGCCCTTCATCCGAGGCTTTATTTTTTGTTGTTAATAACTTGATTACTTCTCAATAAATCTTTTACGTCATTCATTGGAAATAAATCGGTTAAGGTTCAGCCATGAGGAGAGTGTAATAGTGACTTGACCAAAGGCCTCACTCTGTAATAGCGAGTCGTGAAGCAAGCATAGTAGTGCTCTAGGTCGTATTTATTGTATTAAAATCAAAAGATGACGTGCCAATACAATATTTAATGAATAGAACTATTGAAGCCGTTCAATGATTTTTGTAAAGGAATAAAACCGAATTCGTTTATAAAAATAATTTCAACTTTATTAGAAATAAGTTCAAACAAAAAGAAAGACTATAAATCTGTATATAACGGTAGAGGGGATTTATGCGCACCCATATAATCATAGTGGTATTTGTTAAATAACTATGTCAGCACTTTCTGGATAAAAATAAGTTTCATTCATTTGCCTGCTAGCCATTGACTTTTGAAGAATTTTTCAAGTCTCTCTACTGTATTTCACTGAAACTTAAGTCTTGAATGTGTAAAGCTTGACGGGGATTTAAGTAAGCCTTACCTGACCACTCTCCAGAATCTAATGATTTAGTTTTTATAAATATATAAAAACTCAATTGTTGTGAAATAAAAAATAAAATTACTTTCTTCAAAAAAGTAAGTAATAAGAAGGAAATTTTGGAACTTGAAATGTTTATTTTTATTAATGGTTATGATTCTGTAAACTCAAATTTAATAGAATCTTTGGTATCATTATAAATGAAAGATGTATGTTATTTATTTTATTCGAACATTGCAGTATTTGATTCTATAAAATTTTATGGGTCAATAAATTCGTTATCTGAATCAAAGCAGTCAATTCTTGAATGATTTGGAATACATAATCTTCACCGGAATTATAATTTGCTGAATGGAAGCGAAAAAAATTGTTATTTGATATTTACTATTATTATTTGCACATTAGAAATTTTAAGAGATTTTATTTAATTTAATTTTAAAAATAAAGTCACTACAATTATTTTCAGAAGGTCTCGGGTTCCCGAGGAAGATTGCCAGGTAGCCCTTGTTGTAGCTGCAACCTACACGTTGGGAATCACTAATTCTCAATGTTAATTTTTATCAAGAATAATGAATTAAATGAATTTAAATGGTGATCACAGTTATTTTTAGTATGATAGTCATTTATGAAAAGTGTTAGAACAATATTTAATAGATTTTTAGAATTCATCAAATTTTTCAATGCATTCCTGCAAGTAGTGCTCAAGGAAGTGGGCCTGGTCTACAACTGGCTCTTAATGGGTGATGATCCGGAAATAGTCTTGTTGATTTATTCAGTGTCCACCAAGGATCAGTTGTGAGTATATGATCGACATGGTAATGAAAAGTACTTTTTGTATAAGGAATTTTGTTAATCTTACATTTATTCTGTTTTTTTTCTATGGATAATCTAATCCATTAATTTATTCATCATCAATTTTCTGGATCCTATCTTCAAGTGTTGTATGCGTTCTATGCCTCAATTTTGAATTTTTTCCTGGAAACTCTCTTCCGCGGGAATCGAGGAATTTGGAAACGAGAAATAAAGGGTTTCAGCTCAGATTAGAATTTAAAAGTTCATTTAAAATCGGTAGCATTTACAACAAAAAAAATTTTAAACACAAACTTAAACATCTTATTGAATTAAATGTATTATTATTTATGAATATTATTTGTTTTATTATTTATAACTAAAATATTTATCATATGCAAATCTGATTTTCGTTGTCTTACATTACTAAAAAGATATTTTATGCTGATATAAAAAATAATGACACAACTAGCAGTAATTTACACGAGAAACAGTTAAATATAATACAGAAAAACAATGAAACATGAATTAATTCGTGTAAATTAATTATACTATAGTAATAAAATAAATTGTATAATTTAAATTGAATGAAAAATGTCAATCTTTACAATGTACAAAGCTGCCTCGGGAAATTTTTAAAATAATATCTAGATTATAAATACATGTTTGTATTTTTATATATTTTCCTCGGAATGTATAGAATATATTACAATGTTAATTATGAAATTAAGAAAAACTTTAATAAAAATATTAACACCTGAGATTTATTAATAAATAAATTTATTTATTTATACTATTATTTTGCTTTCCTATTTAATTTAATTAATTAGTAAATAAATTTAAGCAAAATTTGAAGTTTTTTGAAGTTTTTCTGATGGAAATAGGGGAAACTAATATTTTGTCATGCAGATTAAAAACAAAACTTCTATGGGTCTCACCATTGTTCCTTAATTGACAAGTTTTTATGGTCTAGGATCAGTTGGTTAAAGAACTATTAGAAAAGATTTAAACTGGGAGTATTTAAGTATCCAATTCTACGACAGTTTTTTTATGACGTTTGTGGGGAAATTTTATGGTTGATCATCAAATACTAGGAACTCATTTAGTATTAATAATCAAACACCGTTCTACTTCAAAAGGTTTTCAACAGTTAAAGGGTTTAACAAAAATGTTGAAGCAGATTTGTTTAAACTGTTGAGCTAATTGTTGTTACAACAACAAATCTTTTCAAGAGTATTTTAAATATTTATAACTTTTGGAAACAAGAAAAATCAAGTACAAAGTAATTTATTAAAAACCGAATTTCTCTTTAAATTTTAATTTTAAGAATAAAAATTATAATAAAAACTTTGACGGAAATCCACACTTTAAATACAAAATTTTTTTTTGTCTTTTTTGATAAATAATTTATAATATTTTTGATAAATTATAAATTGTATTTTAATTTATAATAATAAAAATTTAATATTTATATTATTAATAACAACATTAATAACAATAATAAATATAATTATTATAGATATGAATTATAAATTATAAATTATTCAGTTCACTTGACACCAGTCATCAAACAATTTTTTTCGAAATATGATTATAAGATTTAATAGACAAATGTTTTACAATATTGAAAGAAAATATGAAATACTAATTTGAAATTATTCCTTCAATCAAATTTTTTGTTTTAAACCATGAATCGATAATTATTATAAAATTGAAAAATGAAGCTATTATTATTAATATAATCAGTAGTATTATAATATTTGATTTTAACTTAAATAGACGTTATTTGATACCGTAAATTACTAATTCTAAAACATAATATATTATTCAGTTGTAGGTGCGTATAATAAATATGTGATTATTATTATGTCAAAAGAAATCAAAAAGAAAGAAATCAGAGTTTTAAAACAAAAAAAGTCCCTATATTATTATTATTATTATTATTATTAATATTATTATTATTATTATAATAAAATGTTATTATGGTTATATAATTAATATTTAGTTTATTAATCGTTTTATACTATTAATTAACGGTATTCTTTCTTAATCATTTTGGTCAACCCAATTTTTCAAATTTATATCATTATGTTTTCCTAATTGATAATTGTTTTCTTCATTATTTATTCTTGTCAATAATATCATCGTTCGGTAGCGCAAATCAAAGATGGAAAGACGTAATAATTCAGTTAATTGAAAAAGTGTTATTTCACTTTCTATGGATTCCCGATAATTTGTGAAATGAAAGTAATCCCAATCTATTTAGGTGACTGAATAATTAATCAGATTGAACTGACATTTTTTAAATTGGATTTAAATTAGATTTTTCACATTTCTTGATTGAATTTTATCGAAAGCACTGAAAGGAGAAACATACCTAATTATTGCTGAACAAGTATTAACGATATATGAGGGCGCATCACTTATTTATATAGGATAAATTGGTATTTCCAGGTTCCGTATATTTCATAATTATCTTATTAGTTAATGATAATTGGTTTGTTAATTTTTCAACAAGCTTTACACTTTGAAAAAGATTTATTTTATCTCTAATTGCTTAGTATTTGTATTCTTAATTTCTTGTGGGATTTCCTGGTTTCGATATCAATAGCTCCATAATAAACATTTAAAATAAAGTAAATCATAATGCAGGATAATAATGATGAGTAAAATAATAATAATAATAATAATAATAATAATAATAATAATAATAATAATAATAATAATAATAATAATAATAATAATAAATGGCTTGTATATAATTGATCAGTATTTTATTACCAATGTTCAGTAATTTTTGTTCAGTAAATATTTCAAGAAATTCAGTGATATATTGAAAAATATTCAGTATCTAATTCATTTTTGCCCAGTATCTAATTTATTTTTGTTCAGTTTTTTAATAACTTATTTTAGTAAAAAAGTTTAATTACAATTAACAAAAATTTATTGAACCATTAACGCTTTTTTGGATTTTGCTGGTCTACCACGACGTCTTTTTTCGCCAATTTTAACATTTGTAGCAGCAGATGGTGGTTTTTAATAATTTAATGTAAATGCCACGCCAACAACATGTTTACACCTAAACTTTTTGAAAAAGCTGGACATTTGCAAACACCATCTAACCATTTTAATTTATCTACTGTTAATGTAAAAGACCAAAAATTAAATGTTTTTTATATTGATTAAAGAAATACCATTTAATTTTCTTCACCTTATCAATTCCAACTTTTGTAATTTTAGTTTCATCTCCAGCAGGTATATAATGTTGAACTAAGTTATCACATTCAGTCAAAAGTATTGGTTTTTTTGATTTAACCCATTGATATCCAGTTGTCCATAATTCTAATGTGATTTGCTTGTGATTGTATTTTTTAAACCTTTTTTATCTTAACCTTTTGACCATTTCTCAACAATTTCAAATGCTAATACTTTAAATCTTGATAAAGGTAAACTTTCACGAAGTGTATTTTTTATAGCATTATTGGTACTTCGTAGAAAATGACCAAATCCTTCAAACCAAATATTATGTGTTGTTAAGCATTCGTTTTTGAAATATTTTATGAAATTTGATTCCTTTTTGACCATTTTTAAACAAATAAATTTGAAGCTTTTATAAATATAAGTTTATCTTGTGCTAAATGTAATGAATCAATATCATTCACTAAATATATCAAGTGATTAAAAGTTGTATAAATTTATATATATAATTTTTTCTTATTTTAGTTTCAATGTGTAAATATAAATTTTTACTTTTGAAAATTGCTTGATCCAAAAATTTTATTGAAAAGTTGTGATTTGAAAGTGAAAAGGCTATATGAGAAATAAAAGTGAAAAATGTGCCAGATTTGATAAAGAATCCTTATTATCAATAAATGCAAATAATTCACAGAAAATTTGCGGATTATTAACTGGACCCAGAGACAACGTCCTGGAAAAGAAAAAACATACAGAATTAAAGAAATTCAATTAAATTACTGGTACTGTTCGAGTGGAAAATTCACATCTTCTTGTTCGATTATGATTAAATCACCAACTAATTGCACAAATAACATCTTTATTGAATTCGATTATGGAGAGGGATAAATTTGGCTGCTGTAATGGACTTATTCGCTTCAGTGGATTGAGAGAAATGAGGTTTTTATCTAGAGATAGCTAGAAGATTAAATATAAATTGGATTTCGAATTTCTAGGTTATCTATCAACCAGATTGAAAAATTCGTTTAAAAGCTTATTAGAGAAAAAAAAGTAGATTGGAAATATTTTTCTCAGAAAAATATTTGGATTTTATAATTCCAGTTCGGCGGATGTACAGCTTACCAAAATATTTACTTTTATTAAATTAGATTAGCTTTAGGAAGGATATTTTAATTTTTTTTATTATTTAAAGCAGAATAATTTATAAAATTGTCTTAAGTTTCCAATATCTATCACTTTTCAACCATTTACTATTTGTTTAAATGAATACAAAACAGAAAATTTGATTTCAATTTTTTAATCGTTTATTTAAACAAATGTATTTTTTAAAGATTACATAGATAAAGGTGAATAACAAAAGTAATACATAGTTGAATTGAATACAATATACATTAAACGATATAGAAAATGTAATTTTCAAATAACATTGACATGAAAACTTTATATTGTCAATTAAAAGTAAAAATTATTTTAAAATTGTAATGCGTATAAACAAGTAAAACAATATTTTGAATCCCAGTTTTGAGGGTTCATCTTTGAGTAACCATGATCTCGTCTATGCTGTTATTTGATTGATAGAACACTTTCCGAGGGAATTTTTTCATAATATTCTTGAAATTTTTCTTTGTCCTCAAACATACTTACACGAGATAAACAATGGACCTTTCTTTATATATTTTACCACCATGATAACTCTTACCTTTAAATTTAAGATTTTTATTTTTAACATCTAAATGTTTCGATTACAATGCATTCCTATGACTCGAAAGACAGTTAAAGGATAAAATTGAAAGGTCATGATTGACATGTGGTTCTCAACCTTTTTTCTTTCATGGTATACTTTTAATGATCCACAAATTTGGCGGCTCACCAAATGTCAAATGAAATTACACTGCAAACAAGATTGCTCGTAGAACTTTATCATATATAATCAAAATGTTATTAAAATGTTATTAATATTTATACTTCACTGTATAAATAAAATACACTATTAAAGATAAGGTTCAATTACAATTTGTAACAAATATTAATAAGCCTATTTGTTATTATTTATTATATTTTGTAATATTTGGTGACACACTATAAAGCTTATTGCAACACAGTCAAGGCGGCCCCATGACACAGGGCATTAAACTAGATGGACGCCAATTTAAAGATGAAATGATTATTCTAATTACTCCGGACATTTAATGATTTAAGATTAAAATTGTTTTTGACTTTAAATTTACAAATAACGTTATATTACAATTATTAATCGTTTGAATATTTGAATTGTACTGTAAAATATTTTAAATACTTATGAATTGTTATATCATTTTATTTTTGTAATATTAATTTAATTATTGCTTATAAAACATTGTGAATATAAATATCATTATCTGTGCACAATGAGTTGCTCAAAATAATTACCTGGTGCAACATTCAATAACTGCAAAACCAGCACGACAAAAGTTATCCGACCTTGCTTTACATCCAGACAAAAAGTCAGTAGGCAATACATATAAATAAATGTGTATCTTAAACCAGAATACCGGTTAAACCTATCTCTTATATATTCAAAATATATAAATTTTAATGAATTATATTCGAAATTTAGCTACATAAAATTTTAAGCGCATGACACAATAGCAATTATAGCTTGCTACGGACCTGAGCACAGTAGCTGAGAATATTCTTTAAATTTTTAATTAATTTTACTAAATTTTAGAGTACAAATGCGTTAATAAAAATAAAAAATATTTATTTTGTTTAAATATTTTCACTTTTAACATGATTGCCACCTTTTTCAATTTTAAAATATACCAACACTTGAATAGTATCAAGCATTCATCGAAATTTTTTCACATCAAAATTCAAACCAACTCAAGTCTTCAGAAAATATGTCATTTTAAAGATTTCTACCCCAGCCTTTCAAATTCAGTTTCAAACTTCCGAGTAAATTATAATAAATGGGTTGATTCACAGAAAATGTGTCTGATTTAAATTGGCTCAATCGACTGAAAGCCTTTTTATTTTTGGATAGTTTTCCAAGACGGAACAATCTCGAAAACTGATACAATTTAAGTTACATTAAATTATGAATCTCTATTTGGACCCTATGAATGTCATTATATAGCTCATAAATCAACAAGACATTAACAGTAGCAGTCAACACGATTGCTCAACCTACAACAGCCTCATATTCCACCACAATTACTCCCTATGCTCAAAAATTCGGATTGAAAGAGAAATTCTAAACATCTAATCTACTTGGATTTATTACATATATATTTTAAATATTATTGTTGTATTCCTACATATATATTTCATAATTGATTGAATATAACAATTGTTATAAGTGCATGATCTCTTAGCCGTCCGGAAAATCTTTAATTACTTCTTTATCTACTTCCATTGGACAAGAAATAAGAAATAATTTTAGTATATTGTTATGAATTATTAATTTTTCCGTAAAAATATTAGAAAATAATTTTATAAAAAATTGAAAATTATTATTTCTATGACATCAATTAATTTAAACAAAATAAGACAATATTACAAGATTGCCAGATTGTAGGATTTCATAAAGACTTCAAAATTACAAAATGTACTCAAAGCCCACTATTTTTTTTATAAAATATGAATAAAAATATGAATTTCAGTTTTACTTTTTTTTAAATCATTGAACTTAACTTATTATTTTAAAAAAATATTAATTATATTAAATAGTAATTTAAAAAACTGATTAACAATTACAATGAATTATTTTTGTAATGTATAGGAAAAAGTAATTGCATTTCCTTAACTTAAAAAGATCAGGTTGCAAAATGTTTTAATCCAACTCTGTCAGTTAATATTGTTAAATTAAATTAGCCTTCAAAGCAGTAAGCAAAAAAGTATAAACATATTTGTTTTAATATGTTAGTAATACAATAATTTTATGAATATTTTTTCCTTTAAATATACAAAATTGCTAAGTCTCTTGTCAAAAAAATTTTAATTTTAAAATATTTTTAACAAGTCTAAAGAAAAATATCATTGCCAAAAATAATATATATATGTATATATATCTTTCAGTATCCATTTGTCAGTGAAGGTCTCAGAATTCAGAGAGCTATTCAACACTCTAATTATACAAGGTTTGGGTTTAAAAAATTGAATTATTTTTAAATCAAATTGAATGGAAACTAAATAAAATAGAGATGTAAAAATGTGTAAGAAAATGTAATGGAAACAGTTATATGTGAATATCATAGTAACGCAGATTTGTAGAAAATAACTCCGTTAAGTTTGCTCAAGTTGTACCCTTTAAGAAAAAAATCGTATAAAATCTAGGATGTATCAAATAAATAAAAATAAAATGTGTTTTTCGCAACATATACTAATATTTTAGTTATTTATTATAACGAAAACAAAAAATCTATATGCTTTCACTTAAAATAAACTAAATCTTAAATTACTTACATTGGTGTTGGGCCAGAACGCAAATGGCCTTCAAAATGTTTAAATGGATCAGAAACACACACGCAAACACAACACGCAATTTAAATAAAACCCCAAAACACCAATTAAACCATATAAAATCTGAGAAATAAAAGAATTAAATATAAATTAAGAAACATAAAAATAAATTAAAATAATAACAAAATGCACCAAGATCCGCACGATACCTACACAAATATAACAAGAAAACACGACAAATTCGACGAAATTGGAAAAATCAATTAAAGTTCATTAAAGCAAGATTTAAATCGGAAAATTTGAATTAGTAATAATTCAAATAAAATTCTAAATAAAAAATTATAAAATAAATCGGAAAATAATAAAAATAAATATTAGAATTTGCTAGAAAACAACAAGGTCGAATTTTGTTTTACTGCATCAAATTTCACACGTCACACAAATAGGTATATATACCGATCCATTTTCACATTAAAGTTAACCATTTTTCAAACTGATTAAAAACCATTTTTGAAAAACACACCGTGTTTCGAAATATTTCAAATTATTTGAACTTTGTAAATCTATTTGAGATCAGCGTTTTTGAATTTTCAGAATTTTAGGTGAGGATCATTGATTTTGGAACCCTCTTTCCACGCTCCGTACCTTGCATCTCTGTAGAGCTCTGTTCGGACGTCAGCGTGGGAAGAGAGGTATTTGGTTTATTATTGAATTTATGCTATTTGTATGGGAATGGTAACTTGTTATTTTTGTCTTATATAATTAATAAATATTACTATGCATAAATTGTTTCATATATATATAATTTGTTAACTAAATCTGTCGAAATTTTTCCGGCCCACAGCCGAAACCTAATGCAAGATAGTAAAATCAACATAGTGCAGATGCATGTAAGAGCGTGGACAATCGCCAATGATATGCACCCGTGAAGACTCAGCATGCGCAACGCAGCGGTCGTAACGTAAATATTTATCCTTATAGCTGAAGCGAGAAATAAGGAAGAAGTCCCTGGCTGCTTCCTCGTTTCTCAATTCAGAAAAATCGACCTAAAATCACAGTACACACGGCTTAAACTTATCACACCGAGTAGTCCAGTGGGCACTCAATAAATATAATGTAAACACAAATGCGCCTAGGATCTATTAAAGGGAAAAGGTACGGGGATAAACTAAACTAAAATCATTGATAGAATTAACCTGAATTAGCAATTTGAATGAATTTGATCATTTAGTGTACTAAATTGAATTTATTTTCGAAACAATTATCATTAACTTAAATCACCTTATGGATTAAAAACAAAGTAAATTGATTAGAATTAAACTGAAATTATGGGCTTAATAATAAATTAACTTCAATTATCTTATAGTGCAAAGCAGGTTAAATTACGGATAGAGATAAAACTAGTTACGAATAATTTTTGATTAAATTAAATAATAGGGAAAAGGTAAACTAATTTTAAAGATACCATTCGATGAATTAAACTAATTCTGGAAAATAATCTAATTAGTAGTACGTTAAATTACATCTAAAAATAAATATTGTAAGCAACTCAGTGAGTCCCTTAAACTGATTTTAGCTATCAAGTTAAAAGTTTTCATTAAAAGTAAATGTTTCTTTAATTCAGTTGGATTTAAATAAAATGATAGTTAGGGAATTTACGTGACTCACGGGTTTAACTTAGATCAAGACCTTGATTAAAAATTAGAGCAGATTGTATAGTAATAAAATAAACTTGTATGTAAGGGAAGGTAAAACTTAGAGTTATTAAGTCAGAGGTTAGAAATAGTTCATTAAAATTGCCTAATCTATTTATTGATTAACCTAAGTTAACGATAAGAAAAATCTCTAGGGTAATTAGTAAGGAAAACTCAGGATGATCGATCGTAAAATTGGATCCAATAAATTTCGAGAGAATTAAACTAAATAGTAAAATAATCCATCAATAAAAGTCAAAATCGATTAGGGGAAAGTAAAATGAAGTCACGTTTTAAACTAAGATGTTGGCTGAATTAATGAGATGCTCCGTTAGTCAGACGTTTAAGAGTTTGAGAATTAAAACAATGAAATCTGTATTTTTACTTCTAATCGAAATAATTATAATACCTTTAAAATTTCCACATAAATATGATACAAATATCATCAAACATCGGTAAATTCCAGCACGAAGTGATCCAATAAAATGAAAGTTTATAAAATCAACAATAAAACGGAGAACATTTATTGCGTTGAACTAAAGAGAAATTTTTTCCAACCATTAAACCGACCGACTGACACGATACTATAGTTTTACAATTCCGCAATTTCATTCTAGCCAACCCTCAACATGAATTCCAACTGTTAGTTTTCCCGATACAATTTAATTTGTCGAGAACCATCAACGATTGACCACATCCGAAAAATTTGTCGTAAGCAGCCAGCATAGTTCCTCAAAACCCTGAACAATTAAATTAATCAGTAAGAAAATAAAAACAGATTACCTAACCACAAAACCCCGATAAGACAGTACCGACGGTTTAAACGAACGCACAAACTAGACCCAGATTAATGCCAACGTCAACCATTAGAGTAATAGACAAAGTGGATTTCGATTAGTAGATTCGCACAATTGAATTACGACGAACTATCAACCATTAAGACACGGACGGATGTCGTGATCGGATAAGAATCAAGCATTCCCAACATCCGTTCCGACAATTGACCATCGCGAGAAACATCCGTTCCGACAATTGACCATCGCGAGAAACATCCGTTCCGATAATTGACCATCGCGAGAAACATCCGTTCCGATAATCTACCACCGAGAGAAAGGATGAAATATAAATAATCATTTCCGTTGGAGGAATGAATAGACGAGTCAAGTATCAATAATTACGACAATGTCGATAGGCATTAATGATTACAATAACTATTGATAATTTCGTTAAACATTATTAAATACAATAACTATGGATAATTTCGTCGAACATTAATAAATACAATGACTATTAGTAGTTACGATGAGCATTTAAAATTGCAATAACCGTTATTAATTACGTCAAACCGACGCGAGTATGTTTTCCCCCAACAGTAGTAACGTTAAATGAATTGAAATCCCAAATAACTAAGTCACATAGACATACATTACATATGCTGCCCCATCACCTTTCTTCAGCATGAAAGAACTATGTAAATCACCAGAACATGAACCCAGACACTTCATCACAATAATCCTTACAATTCCAACTCAACTATCAAGTTCACTGAACGCTAATTTAACCAGTCAATGTATCCCCTAGAATTACCGGATGATTTAAGATTGCATGAACTCGTGATTGTAGATTTAATATTCCCACAAATTAGTAAGAGAATATATGACGTTTACTTGTTTCAGTAGAATTTATGTTGCCGAATCTGATTTCGAAACAAGAGGCAGATGAATGGCGCCGAGCCTGGAAACGAGCGCGCCCATCGATGACTCTCGACGAGCCACGCCCGAAACGATCGTGCCCGTCGCTATGGCAAGTACTGGACAGAGGAAATGACCCACACCGACCAGAGGAGGAACAGTATCCTGCCGAGGAGATTGTCGACAACGCTCGAAACTTGCTGGCTCAGTGGGAGAAGATCCAAACGGAGGTCGACCTACAGGTGGTGAAGGCGAGGATGTACCTCGCCAACGTTGAAGAGGACATCCTCGTCGGACGTATCGCAGAAACGTACCCAGCCCGACCGGCACGCAACCTCCGACGACCAGTGCCCATTATTCCCGGTTACACCCCGGAGGAAGGAGTCAGGAAATTTCTCGAAGAGTCCTGAACCTCCAGACACAAGCATGACTAACATTTGTATCCTATTGATGTTATGAATAATGAATTATAATGAATTATCATCTTGGAAATTTTTGTTTTAACTAAGTTTTCTGCTACGATTATGTTTGAAATAATTAGAGTTCTCCGTATTAGACAAGATTAATATTTTTCTTCATAGAAATGTCGGCCCTGAAACTAATGGAAAATGAGCTAGCCCACGCTAGACAGGCAAACGCGGAGCTACTCAGCCAGATACTACAGTTAACTCGCGAAGTACAACAGGTCAAGGCGACCTGTTTAGACCCCAAACGGACGAAACTACTCTACCAACGTCTCACCGCAGCTCAAAAAGGCTGGGCCGAAGAACGCCAGCTCAATCGGAGTCTGCGCACACAGATCAGGGCTTAGAAGTTGCCCTAGCAGCCTGTCGGGAAGGGGAAGCGGTAACGTACCCGCTCATCTTCGCCCCTTCCCAACTGCCAAGTCAGCGCGTCGTTGATGAAACCGCACCAAGCCAAAACCCGACAGCTATCCAACCAACCATCCGCCGGCCGGGACGCAAGGAACGGGCCCGACGCCGAGCCGCACAAGCGTCAAGTCAATCAACTTAACTTATTATGCATGTCCTTTGTTCATTAAATAAATCATCTCTTATATATTTGATCATGATGGGTTAGACTCGAATTCATCTACACCAATCAGTCTATAATTAAGGGACCAATGTAAAGCGAGCATAGGTCTTCTATCGACAGCTCGTGAACCCGAGGATTGTCCGAGCAACTATAGTACTAGCATATGGTACTCAATTTTTGCGGGCATTCCACCACTTGAACACATTACCAACGTTGCCTAGCAACGGGTGCCAAGTGGCGATCAGCAACACTTTGTATGGCGTTATTAGGGTCACCCGAACAACAAGCAAGAGTTGAAACCCTGTAACCCACCATTGGTATGACTAAAGAAACTGGTTTCCTAAGTCGTATCAGCTATAGCCTAAATCGTACCTAAGGATTAACTTAAAGCAAAGTCAGTTGAGAATAGGTTAAAAAAGAATTAATGTCTTGATTCCTACTAGTATTATTTAAGAATCTCATATTGGTACGAATTAAGACACGTCACAAGGTAACATTAAAAATAAACATAATCGAACATTGAATAAAATCAATACAATCTCGTTTCGACCAAACGATTATATATATTCTTCTGAATATATATTTAATAAGCAACATAATTTTATCAATAATTAACTTGCAGTATTAACTTCCAAACATATGCAGAAAATTATAAAAAATTGATGTTCGGACACCGTTTTAACTTTAAAGAAAATAATAATAAGTAATTTGTTGGGGGTCTTGTAAATAGAATTAACCCATTTAAAATAACAAAGAAACAAATGAAGCTGCTGAGGCCCGGGATGCTGCTCAAGTTACTGAAGGAACTGAAGCTGACAAAGAAGTAGTATCTGAAGAAGCTGAATCATCTTAATAACTTTTAATGTTAAAATTTGTTATTGTTGAGAAAGAAAAAAAACCGTTAGTGTAAATTGTGAAATTTTTTAAAAATGGAAATGTGAAAAAATGTAAATTATTAAAATTTAAGATTAAAAATTTGTGTTTAAATATTAGATATATCTAAAGTGTTTTGAAAGTGAGATTTTGTAATGTAAATTTAGAAATAAAAATATTAAGAAAATATTACTTTAATTTGATTTTATTTAATTCATTTGTGTTATTGTACTTTATGCAATTTTGAGTGATGTTGGATGTAATTCTATTGATTGTAACAAACAAAATGGATGATAAAGATAACCCAGTTGAAATATTTGAAACCCAAATTCTGATGAACAATTCTAGACAAACTCCCAATCTTGAATTGTTGAATAAAGAACTGATTATTGCAAGCCAATTAGAAAATAATACTGAAATACTGTCTAATGACGAACCTTTTTATATGAAACTTGATCAAATTGACAAAATTAAAATCACCTCACTGGTTCTGTTCTTAATATAACAAAATCTATAAGTTTATAAAAGCCTTGGTAACTTATTTTTATTCGTTTAATCGAAAAATTGTGTCCCGGATAATTGCAAAAATACTAGTATTACATCTCTAGTTTTGTGTGATCTTCACGTAACTAAGTATCCTCCGTCTCTTTGTCTGTCAGATATGTCGTTTCGAATTTCGGGAATCTGCAGTTTTTTTGAGCATTCATACAAAGAATATCCTGAAGTCAATTCCAAATCAATCAGGCAAACAACCAATTGAAATAAACTTACTTGATGAGAGGATTTATAACCAACAAACTTTTATAGCAGAAAATGACACTTAAAACATCTAATTGACTCAGATATGTATGTCATTGTGGTTGTACGCGTGGTTGCCGGAGCAGTCCGTTTGTCGTAGTCAATTGAATTGCATTTTTATTATTTAAAAACTTAAATTAGATAAAGTAATATTTATCTGTTATGAGTAGTACAAATATTCGAAATTTGGTCAATGTTTTAAAACGAACGGTATATGAATATAATTCAAAACATCACAGGGCTATTAAACAATCAATTTTGGATATCAAGGATTTAATACTGATTCTAATTTAATAGATGAACGTAACCAAATTAACTATTTTACGCTTACTGATGATGAAAAGGGGAAACTGGTGTATAGCGAATGAGATATTTTTTGGAATTAAGAAACCCTTCAAGAAACAGGGTTCACCGAAGAGGAGTAGATATGAATGTGTTAGAAGAGAATCTGAGAAATAAAAAATAGAGTGAATAAAAAATTCGGTTTTTGCATTGTTTTTTTAATATTGTATGCTAGACTGTTATTTAATTATATTTTTTACTTTATCTAATTTTAGTTTTTTAAATAATTAAAATGCACTCGGAGCAGTTAGTTCAGAACGTAAGTGGCACGATTTAAGCTCTGTTACGGCTTAACCAACCTTACCCTAAATGAATTTTAAAACAAATTTTATGAGAAAAAAAATAAAAGAATTTGAATTATAAAGTATTATTTCTAGTTGAATCCTCATATGATGCTGAAATTCCCACTTTAATATAATGAGGATGTGGTCAGTCTATATAGCTTAATCTAAGTAAGGCTTGTTTCTATAATATTGTGGTGGATATCAGTAATTCAATCAAGAAGTTTCTTAGAATATACTCTTAATCATAGAGCATATGCCATAGCAATATGCCAAATAGCATATAACATTTCGTATTATCATTAATATGTATATATGAGCAATTATTTTCTTTATAGTTATTACCAGAAATGATTCTTTTTCGAAGTAAGATCATGATATCACATAATTTATATGATATCATGCTTCGACAAAATTAACCAGATATTTTGAGATTGTTTTGGGAGTATCACAATCGTTATATCTAAAGATTAAACGCATGCTCTGTTCACCGCTCATTCCGTCTCCTAATAAATATGTGCTTACTTAATATTCTCTCATTTTTTCTTCTTAGGGACTTCAATTTTTAAATAATAATATAATTAATAATAATCGTAGTTATTGATAATAGTCATAAAGGTGACATTCGATTTCACCTTGTTTAACTTCACAACTTTTACCAACTCTCGTCCATTATTTCTTCTAATTTAATCTATACTCATTCTTGTAATCTCTACTTGTTTGGACCACATTACGTTATCTACAGTCTTATTCGACTTCTCATCCTCCTTGGCTGTCATATAACCAACACAGTCTTTGTCATTTCTCAATCGAAAACTTTAATATTCTTCAACTCTTACATCATTTTAATGACCTTCACCAACTCTTACTCGACCAACATAATAAATTGAAAACTGGTGATTAAAAACAACTACTTCATTAAAACAAAATATTGTTATTATCTAAATTTTTATATTAAGTGAAACTTGATGATTATATAATGACTATAAAATCATATATAACATTCTGTGATTTACGTAATTGTGTTTATGATTATGTCACCATTAGCTTATGGTTCTCACACATATGTGGATATCGTTTGTTAAGTGCGCTCGTCATATACTAATTATTTATTAATTTATTTAACATTTTGGATTTAAAATTACAAATAAAAATTGCAATTTATATAAATAAAATAAAATATTACCAAATGGTTACGCATAGTTTTAAGATTTAATTAAATGTTTAATAAAATTTGTATATTGAAGAATTTGAGAGAAAATTATAATTTTCTTTAAATTAATAATTAAATAAATTTGGCAACGATTTATTATAATAAAATTTTTCATTATAATAAAAAGTATTAAGCATATCCAGTAAGGATAGTGAACTACCAGAACATATATCGTAAATGCAGAAACACGACAAGGTGTCATGAGCACTATAACCAAATTAGTTGGTGTTTTTATCACAACCTAAAATGAATATTTGTAGTGGCCTTTAGCTAGCTAGATTACAACCCCCAGCAACCACGACTACTATGTTAATAAATATTTAAATAATGGGATAAAATGAATTCTACTTAATCCTCAATAGTTTTAAAATAACTGTAAAATAGTACAAAACCTTGAAAGAAGTTCATTTAAACTGAAAATCATACACATCTATTAAACACCTTGAAAGGCGAGAGAAAACAAATACAAAAATTAAACATTATATAAAGTACAAATAAATTGATAAAAAAACCAAAAATTAAATTAAAAATAGGAACAATTTTAACAAAGTCAAATTAGTTTTATCACTTCAATGAAATACACAAAGACATACCTGCATGTTTTAATCACTCAGTTAATCTTTGATCACCATGATAAATTGATCGATTTTTTATATTATTATTATTTCTAATATATATATATATATATATATCTAAAGATAACGCCAATAAAAAACTTTTCGTACGATATATTTCGACAGCATGACTGTCATCTTCAGGTACACAAAACCAACTAAAAATATTATGAATTAACATTTAATTTAAACAAATTATTTTTTATTAATTTAATTTTGTAATAAATAAATATTTAAAAAAATATTCAAATAACTTTTAACTAATTTAAAATTTTATTTATATAAATATTATAATTTTTATTTATATTATAATTTTTTAAAAAATAATGTAATTTAAAAATTCAATTATTTTAATAATATTAAAAAAAGGTTTTTTTTACAAAACAATACATAAACATGATTTAACATATTTAAACTATTTAAAAAAACATTCAAAAGATTCGTAGTCACAGCACTTTGCACATTAATATTTGGATCCAATGACCTTATCAGCAATGCTCTTTGTAGATATGAGGCCGTACGAGATCTTACGACAAGAGCTGGGCAAGGCACAAAAAACAAGTGCGGAATTGCATCAATAAATGATGCAGATGACAAGGGAGATACAGCAGGTCAAAGCAACCTGGGTAGAGCCGGGGAAAGTGAAGGCCCTCTACGAAAAAATGACCTCCGCACAACGGGGATGGGCTGAGGAGAAGCAGCTCAATCAGACTCAGAAGGTTCAAATTCGCGGCCTAGGGGTAGCGTTATTCGCACCGGCTCAACTGGCATCGACCCGGAATGGCGGAGCGCGCCAAACGTCGTGTCGCGCAAACAAAAGAATAATATAATTCTTAATTGTTATTTTAATAAATGGTTATAAATGATTCTCGAATTTAAATTGATTGTTCCGATAAGTTATTTAAACTTAAGATTAATTAAATCGAATCTTGAGTAGTTCAGAGACTAAGTCCAAGTGATAAGAGCATCAGATACGCGAGCAGGGGACCAGGATAAGAAAGCGCTCATGAACCTTCTATCGGTAGTGCGTTGAACCCATCTTGAGGTTGGGCCATAGTAGTTCTGTCGTAGCGCTCACCTTTGGCGACCTCAAAACCGATGTTTACATTACCAACGTTGCTTGGCAATAGGTAACCATTGGAGGGTAAGGAAAGGTTCTATTTGGGGTCAAGGTCACACAAACCATAAACTTCACAATAATATGAACCCAAATGAATATATGGAAATACAAAAAGAGGAAAGACAAATCAAAAATCAAGAGATGAAAAATAATGAAAAATTATTTACAAAAATGAAGAACGAACAAATCGAGAATTCGATATTGTAGATAAGGTTTTGGTAAGGAAAGACATAAATACAAAAGAAGACGACAGACATTAGGCTCCAGAGACAATCATAAATAAGAGATATGATAGAAGCTAAGTCATAAAAATGAATAATGGAAGAGATGTTACAAGAAATGTAGAGTGGTTGACAGTATTTAAAACTATGGGTAAAAAATGATTTTATTGAGGGGTGTGTGAGATAAATCTAATAATTAATTTATATTTATTATAAATATATATGTTAATTTTATTATGTTATATTATAAATAGTATGCGTATGATTGCTGTATGTTGACATCGCTCAGAATATGAAAATGCATAATTAAAATTCTCCAAGTTTTAGTTAATAAGTGTGTTTAAATAATATAGAGTTTGGAAAATCTTTTAAATCTTTTGAATATTGTTAAGAATTTAAGTAACCTTAATATATATTATTGTATTTAAAAAATTGGCTTTTTAATGGATTCAATTAACACTAGAAGTATGTGTATTCTTTATTTACATGGATGCTGGATGCTGGATGAAGCCATGAATAATGTTAGGTTACATATAAAAAAGACTGGTATTAATATATCCCAATTAAATTTTCGTTGTTTCGCTTATCTACAAAAATTTAAAATTCCGCCAGTCGGCATTGGTCATCCAACAACTTCTGAATTTAGTGCTAATTTCTCTGGAATATCTGGAACAGAAGGCGATGTTCTGCCCCAGAATGCAAAAAGGCAATTCCTATGAATTGTTCCAAATCTGATATATGTTTGTGCATTGACTGTTTTATGCATTTTCATACTGTTGGGGTTAACAAAATGCACAAAAGTAAAAATGGAAAATCAATAAAAACATTGATATTCGAAATAATAATTAAAAAGACAAAATCAATTAAAATTTTAAAATAAATATTTATCGGGGGAAACGGGTATGGGTGGATGACAAATGACAAGACGAATCCAAATATAATAAAATTAAATCGATTGGGTTCCCCCCAGAAGGAAATAATTTATAAAAATAGAAATTAATTAAAAATTAATTGACTAATGGGAAGTCCGACCCAACAGAAAACCCGAATAGTGTGAGAAACCCGGAACGTCAACAAATTTTCTAATTACGGAAAACGAAATTGGTTGACGAAGAAAACCCGGGATAAAAGAGAAACCCGTCACCAAAATAATTATTGTAAACAAATGGAAACCCCGGGAGCCCAGAAATAACTAATTTGGTTTTAAACAGAGATGTCAAAAATGTCAAAACTAATCTAGTTTGCAGGTGACTTGAGTAGCGAGACGAGTATAAAATGAAAAGGCAGATCAACAAAATTGCCAGTTGGTCGAAAAGAATATTTCAGAGAGCGGAATAAAGGAGGTAATAAACTTAAAGATAAATCAACCAGTCAAACAAATTGCGTACCAGACAGAGACATATCCCTTTGGAAGACGTATCACTACGCATTGAATTTTGTGAAATCGTACAGAATAATTTGTAGTATTGTGAATTGAATCGATTTTTGTGAAAGTTGTGAATAAAGTTGTAATATATAAATTGGAAATAAATCTTATTGTGTTGGGTTAATTGAATTGATTAAAGGACACCAAGGAGTCAGACCTAAGCACCAACTTTCTATACAAAAACCCAATAATACTCAATAAAGTAACTGGTTCTGTATTGTATTACTTGATTTTAATTTTAATTTTATCCAAATTAGGTTAGATGAATGAAAAAAATTTTAATATTTTTTTCTTATTTTATAACATAATTAAGCTTTGATTAAATTTTATATTTTAATATTATTAGAAAATAAGTCGAGCATTAAGAAGTAGCAATGCTATATTTATTAAATACTTGTTAAAAAACTGAACAATTGAATTTAAAAATAACAAACTCTATTTAATCAGAATTAGCTACTTATTCATATTAGTAGATAAAAGAAATGATAATTTGTATTATTTAATATATTGATTCAAATATTTTTGATTGGTTAATTTTTTTGACCTATTTTCTATTTCAATATGGATGCTTAAATTGAATTAAATTACAATTAAATTGAACTAAATTGACAAAATGCTTCGTGCTTTAAAAGTTGCAAAAAAGCCTAATAATCTTGTTTTTATCAAGAAGTATGGAAGCAGAAGTGGTGAAAGCGGAGTTTTTGCTATTAGAAGAGAATCTATTAATTTATGGGAACGACGAGCTCCTTTAGCTCCCAAACAAGTGAAACAATTGGTTCAAGATGGTTTTAAAGTTTTAGTACAACCATCAAATCGTCGGGCATACACCGAAATGGAATATAAACAAGCAGGAGCGATTATGCAGGAAGATATTTCTGAAGCTTCACTAATTATTGGAGTTAAAAAAGTTCCACTAGATCATATTAATTTAATTCCAAATAAAACATTTGCCTTTTTTTCTCACACAATAAAAGCCCAAGAAGATAACATGGAATTGTTAGACACAATCCTCGAAAGGGTATAATACAATCATTTGTTATTCACATTATATGTTTGTGTATTAGAAAATTCGGTTGATTGATTATGAGAAAATGTTGGATGATCAAGGCCAAAGAGTTGTGGCTTTCGGCCAGTATGCAGGTATAGCTGGAATGATAAATATTCTTCATGGCATCGGAATAAGGCTCTTAGCTTTAGGTCACCATACCCCATTTATGGTTGGTAATGCTTTCATGACAGTTTAAACTTTTAATCTATTAAGATTATTAAAATAATTTTTTATGACTTTAAAAAATTTATGTTCAAATGAAATCATAATTTTAAACTAAATCTTACATTAATAAAAATAATTAAATTAGAAATAATATTTTTGATGCTTGAAAATTTATCTTTTAAACATTTGTAAATTCTTTGTATATAATTATTTGTGACATCCATGAAGTTAATTTTTGAGATAAATTTATGATTATTTATTTACATACAAGTTTTCAGTGATGCAGAAAATTAATCAATAAATCTCTTTTACCGAACTGGAAATTATTCTGCTGTCAACTGAAAACTAGGTTAAAGATTGACATACTTTTCTTATTAATCTTTCTGATAAACAGTTGTAGTTTACTTAAAAATTGGGTAAATATAAAATTTATATAAAATACAAATTGGATCAAATATAAAAAAGGCTCTAGTAGCTTTTTCACTTTTGAACTATTATATATATATATATATATATATTTGATGATTTTAAAAAATAGTGATTTCCGAATATACTTGAAATAAACTATTTTAATTTATTTTATTATTTTTTAAAAAATGAACTATATATTTTTGTCAAATAACTCGGCACTTTTGAAGAATACACACTTGATTGATTTAATTAATTTAATTTAATTTAATTGAATTTAAAGCCTCTTAACATAAGGTGGATGGTTTTTTTAGTGCTGTCAGCAGTCATTACGAAAATCAACAATCCTCTTTAAGTTAGAAAACAATGAAGTTGTAAAATGTGCTATGGACTTTAAATAATTTTCCGATATCTTGATATTTCTAAATATCAGCATTCTAATAAGATTGCAGTGTATGATACACTCATGTATTTAGGACAAGAAACACAGGCAACTATTGATCATAAAGAATCAATTTACATATGCTAGTTTTACGGTTACATACATTTATCAATTCAATATGATCAACAAAAAGTATTTCCAACGATCATTACGAAATTTAAAAAAAGGATGTGGCTAAGAGTAGTTAATAGCTTATAGAATATAGAAAATACAGGCATACCTTGTTTAGCGCTCATAATGCGTTCCTGAAAATTGAGCGTTAACAGAAACAGAGTTGAAAGAGGTATTATTTACATTAAAATATGGGGTTACGTTCCTAATTAATTTTGTTTTGGTACTTTGAAGGCAAAAATAAAAAAGATGGTATCAATAAATTGAAGGTACATACATTTAATTCAGTTCAATATATCCTTCAAAATAAAAATATTCGATACTTCTTCAATAAATAAGTTTTCATTATGTAAATTAAATACATATGTATGTATCAAAAACATAAAAAAATAACATGATAAAATTCAAAATAGAAAAACTAAATTAAATTCTACATATTCCGTACGAAAAACTGGTATAATTTAGACTGTTGCCGATTCGATTGTTTCTCTTTTAACATTTCAGTGTACGGAGTAAGACTTTTTAAATACCTCTCTTAATAAAACCAGCGCGTTCAGAATCAGGGACATTGTCAGTTAGAACATTTAAAGCTTTGGCAATTATTTATAACTTTTCTTGTAAAATTTTTTTTGTCAATTTCTTTGGCGGCTCTACATTTTTATCATCTTCACTTTCGTGGTTTTGGTATGATTCGTCTCCGATTTCGATTAAATTTTCATTGAAAAGGCCTGCATCATGCAAATTGATTATCTCTTCTACGTCTTCGTTCATCAGATCGTCGAACCCCACATCATGTGCAATTTGCCCTGTTTCCACGATAGTGGAGTGTAAGTTATCGGGCACAGAATTTTCATTTTCTTTAAGAAGAATTTTATTCCAAACACCTCGCATGAAATAATTTGTAACTTCATTCCAGGAGTCTCTAATAGTTTTAATCGCCATCATGATATTGAAACTTTTCCAAAATTTCAAAAATGTTTACTTTTGTACATCAACTGCATGTAAAAGATGCTTGATAAATTTCTTCTTGAATTTTTTGTTGGTCTTTCACATTTTCTTTCCGTCCCGACATTATTGATAAGAAATTATTTAGTTATTTAAAAAAATAAATAGGAACATTTCAACAAGAAACACTGATTAACTGATTAATTTTTGTTTCTAAAAAAATCCAAATGATTTATGTGAATCCCCAAAATATAAACAAAAATGTATGGAAATTTGAAATAAAATAAACACAAATCAATTTTACTATATATATATATATATATATGTATTCTTTTTAATAATTTTTTCATATCAATTTTTTTTGTTTTGAGCGTTATAACAAAACAGCGTTGTAAGAGGGAGCGTTATACGAGGTATTATTGTATAATATATATAGTTTATAGAATATATATATATATTATTAAAGAACTTTTGTTAGGTCTTCACCTTTGATTGCTTTTTCTTTTATTATTTGACTATGCACCAGTAATGATATCGATGTTTTATCGATGGTGTACTTAATCTGTTATAAAAAGGTGGGTTGATGTGACGTTTCAATTTTTACATTGTGGCGAAAAAAGTTACGTTATTTGTGATTTTAATGATGTTACGCAATGATTTTCTGAACATTCTAGAATGTATGCGGGGAGTGCAAATATATTACGTCATATGTTGGAAATCGTCGTGATTGTTCTCACATATTACGTTGCGGTAATTTAGGCAATCATTTATGATTGTCATCAAAATAATTGGCATTAATCGAACCATGTACTTGGGCAGGAAACTCTACCCATCGACAACCTATGAAATGAGATAGAACATTGGCAATTCTTGCAATACATGAAAAAAGGTTCGACCCGGTTTTAATAACGTGGGAAAAGGGTGCATTGGAAGTAGGTTAAGAGTGGTCTCGTATCACCATCGACGTCACTCGTCTGAATAAGGATATTTATATATCTTGATAAAATTGCGTCCATTAATGAAGGTCTAATTGCTAAACACGAGGGTAAATCTTTTAATTCATTCAGAAATGTTCTAGAAAATTCAAGATTTTGATCAATAATATATGAAAACATTCTTGAAAGTGATGAAATAACTTAGATTTTTGATTTATTGTTTTTTGTAATATTTAAAATTTATTTTATTTGCCGTAAAATAATTCCTAAATCAGTTTTTTATAAAAACAATAACTTTAGGAAAAATACGATATTTAAAATGTAAATAAATACGAATTTACTTATTTTGATAAGACGCCGAAATTAACTGATTTAAAATAAAATTTCATGCTTTGAAAAATGATTCAAATCCATCTTTGTTCTCAATAAAAAATTGTAAGCATTTTGAATAGGCAATTGCTGATTCAGCAGGGAGTTTTGCTCTCAATATTTTCTATATGGTTTCACTGTTTTTGAATAAAAAAATTACTGTAAAATATTTAAATATTAAAGTAAATTTAGGTCGTTCAATTTAAAAACATAGTTTTTCTAAAAAAAATAAGTGTAAAATTATTTTAAATAACCAGTTTTGATATTAGAAATTTATTTACACTATTTTCAATGGTTTCAAATAGAATAAAAACACGTGCTTGAATAAAATATGCAGAGTTTAATAGGCAATAAAGCATTTATCAACTACGTTTGAATAGAGGTAGTTTTAGCATAATTATTTATAAAGTAGTAAGATATGTCAAAAATTGAATTTTAATGGCGCAATACTTTAACAATATACAATTAAGTAAGTTAAAGTGATATCAAAGTTTTGCAAACATTAATAATATTAATAAAACTAATACTAAAAATAAAAGTAATTACCAAAAAATCACTAAATTTAATAAAAAATATTTTTTTAAAATTAGAAAAGATGCTCTACAAAAGATTATTAATATAAAATTACAATAAAAAAATTAAATAATAATAAATATATTTTTATTATTAATTTAAAAATTACAATAAAAAATTAAATAATAATATTTTTCCATAAAAACCCTCAAAATTATCGCTAAATTCTTCAAGTACATCTTCATCAGTTAAGATTGCAAGTCTCTGTTGGTCACTCACGAAATGATCACTGATAGCATTTTTGATAACCAATGAAAATTAATTAAAACTAGCTGTTTCCCATTTCTTTACCCTTTTCTTTATCCATTAAAAACTTATGATTTTTAAAGCATCAATTATTAGGTCGTGTAAAAAGTTCCCGGGAGCAGCAGCAAGTGAATTTACAAAGCACTTTATGTACATGGAAGTTATAAGTTAATAAACTCTTCTTACACGACCTAGTATATTACCATTGCTTGAATTCAAAGATTGGTTAATCATGTTTACTTTCATTGTCATTCTATATGTTGAAATTGCAATCCAAAACTGCCCGGGAACTTTTTACACAACCTAGAATACATTTATATATTTGGTACTTTTGAATTACCTTCACTTTAACACTTGATCTGAATATTATTAAAAATTTAACTTTGAAACGAATAAAAAATAGTTGTTGAATAGAGTATTTTTAAAACTAACTATATTTTAGAATAATAAACAAAATTAGCAACTTTCGTATAATCTAGTTTTAAAATATAGTGCTAGTCAACTTGTTTATCATTTTATAAACAGCGATGGTTAAAAAATAATTCATATATTTTTTAAATCACCGGAATTTTTTATTCCTAATCTGTAGAAAAAATATAAAATGTAACTTTTTCCTGTATTGTAGTAATATATTAAAAATTAATTGTCAAAATTTGGATAAATATATTTTATAGCACATTGGTTTGGCACATAATTATCGTACAATTGAAATGGCGAAACAAGCAATTCGAGATTGCGGCTATGGAATTGCGCTAGGTAATATGCCAAAATCTATTGGGCCATTAACTTTTGTGTTCACTGGAACTGGAAATGTTAGTCAAGGAGCTCAGGAGATGTTTTTAGATTTACCATATGAATTCGTTGAACCTGAACATCTTAAAGATGTATGCATTCATGGAGGTAAATATTACTCCTTTTCTTAAGGTTTAATTATAATTTTGTATAATATACCAATAAATTTTAAATCTAATGCATATATCGTGGCCTAAACAAAAGGGGGTTTAAAGAGGCTTAGGGGTCATGAGAGGCTCGACACCGATCGACTTTTTAATATTAGTTTTTACATCTGACATTAGGTTTTGATAACAAGCGAATTCTTGATTTTTAATTATTATTATGATGTATACGTCAGAACAATAAGCTGAACAGAAAAAATGACCGATAAACATAAAAATACTCAAATCCAATAAATTCTAAAATAAAATTTAATTATTCATTATAAATAAAATCTTTTCAAGTTAAAACAAGATAGAATTTTCGATAAAGATAATTTAAAAATAGATTTTTAAACTTTAAAACGAATATCTACATTTTTTTAATGTTAAAATAACCAAGAAAAGTTAGAAAACAAATTTCACATATAATAACATTATTTTTATTATTGAGAGGTCTAGCATTTCAATGGTACAATGTACTGGTTGAAGATCTTCACCATTTATTGAAAATTTAATGTTTACTTATTAGTGAACAATTGAAATTCTTGTGGATAACCACAATTTTTCAGCAGAACATTTGTTAAAATTTTTGGTTATCCTTAAAAAATTTTTGGTCTATTGTCATATAATTACAAGAAATAAATATATGTTTTCAAAGATTTAATTCGTATAAGAATTTCAAAATATTTAACGAAGAAAATTATTAGTATAATTATTTCTACTTTTAATGAAAGGTAATTTTATCATTAAACCCATAAAATCAACCGTAGCAAGAATCTGAACATTCTTTTTACGTTTTCTGTTAACATTTTCACTTTTTAATATTGAGAATATTGGATAATTTAATTACTTTAAATATGCAAAGTATTCTACTTTTTTGTTAAGTTTTTTTAGGTTATAAGAAATAATTAATTTCAATAAAGTGAGCGTAACCGAATCCGATATGAGTATCAGGCACGCGTTTATAATTTATCAACTGAATCTGTCAGCATTGCCTATTCTACAATGTAGAATCTACATTATAACATATATTTGAAGTTCTTAAAGCATAACCATTAATGCATTAACCATTATTAAGATATTTTTTTGATTAAAATATCAAGAAGTTTTATCTTATCAACATTGTTTGATTAATTAAACATTTGTAAATGTTTCGTTTATAATAACTAAGCATTTTTGTCTTTAATTAGTTGAAAGCGCAATGTTTAGTATCACATTATATGATTTGTTTTTAATTAGAATATAGCTTTCATTTTGATACAGATAATAAATTATTAAGTAAATTTGCCAAAATGCTCATAAAATATATACATATATATTATGAGCATTTTGGCAAAGATTTTTCTTGCAAGATTTTGTAAAATAGAATTATACACATAAATATATATATATATATATAGATAGATAGATAGATAGATAGATAGATAGATAGATAGATAGATAGATAGATAGATAGATAGATAGATAGATAGATAGATAGATAGATAGATAGATAGATAGATAGATAGATAGATAGATAGATAGATAGATAGATAGATAGATAGATAGATAGATAGATAGATAGATAGATAGATAGATAGATAGATAGATAGATAGATAGATAGATAGATAGATAGATAGATAGATAGATAGATAGATAGATAGATAGATAGATAGATAGATAGATAGATAGATAGATAGATAGATAGATAGATAGATAGATAGATAGATAGATAGATAGATAGATAGATAGATAGATAGATAGATAGATAGATAGATAGATAGATAGATAGATAGATAGATAGATAGATAGATAGATAGATAGATAGATATATAGATATATTAAAATTAGAAACGGCTTACTTTTATAAAAAATAATGAACTATGAAATCTTGCAAGAATACTTTACAGATTTCATAGTTCATTATTTTTTATAAAAGTAAGCCGTTTCTAATTTTAATATTCAGTTCTCAGTTGAAATCAGAATCGTTTAATTTAAGTCCAAGTTTTAAACATTCAAGTAAATTAACCACAAAAATTTGACGTCATTAAGCTAAGAGGTCAGTTTGAGAAAATGAGTATTTTGTTGACTTTTGGAAATTGATAAATTTTGCGTTCAATTTATATTAGTCTTTATTTTAACCACGGTCTAACTATGTTACCTTGTTACTATTTTTCAAACATATATTTTTGAGACACATGTGGTGTATGATACCATTCCTGTAAATATTTATATAAAATTAAAAATTGTTATGATTTTTATTTTGTTGTAATGTGGCGAAAACCACGTTAAAAACTAAGTAACAAATATATATTACGCTGAAATGAAATTGACTTTTATATTTATTATTCCTTTATTACAACAATGATTAACAAACATAGAATGACTTTAAATTTGAATGTGCTTCAGAGATTTATTTAAATACGATTATTGATAATAATAATATTATTAATAAATCTTGCATACAAAATAAATATTTAGATATAATTGCATGCTTTGTTAAATTAAAGTCCTTAGTGTCATATATATATATATATATAATTAGAATAATCAAACTCTAAGTTAACCTTTGATAGGTGGTAAACCATGTAGTATGACTATCTTGTCATTAAACAATAAAGAGATACAATGGCCATAATAAAAATTGTAAACAAATAATATTTAGAAAAAATACAAAATTATCACAATTTAGAAACAATACATAATATAAATATTTTCGGCTCATGAAAATAATTTATTTTAAATTTCAATTTTACAAAGCCAAAATAATTACGAATAGTGATATGGCTATTTAGGGTTCCTAAAGCCTCTGTGCATGGTTTTTTCCGCTCTCTTATTCATTAAAAAAATTTCAATCTTTAGTGCAATTTTCTGAGCACGCTTTTTATGATTCTCTTTACAGTATTTTTTGTGCTCAATGTGCCTTGCGTTAAACTCTGAAACGATTGCGGTATTTGGGTAATTGTTACTTAAACTATTTTCATATACATAATTTATATGAAAAATCCTTATTTTTATAAAATACTACAATGTTTTCCATATTTTTTCTCTTATCATTTCTTAATAAAATTTCTAAATTTTAACATTGTTTCATAAGATTATCATCATTTCATTTTTTAAAATTACATATATCGTGAATAATTTTTAAATGATAATTATTTTTCTACAATTGTTGAAAAATTCTTTTATTGATACGAAGAATTAATTTTATAACTAGTTTTAAAACAGTTTGTAGTCTCACCTGTAGATTCATATTGAAACATTTATTTTATTTTGTAAACTTCAAAAAGCTTGTTTGACATTTTTTAGATATTTTTATTAGTTTAAAATGGTGTACAGTATATTGCCACCACCTTAGAAAGGGTTAACAATTCTTATCGGAGGCTCCATAGTTTAAAAACATTTAAAAATAAAATAATTAAATAAAAGAAAGCACCAATACACAAATATCTATTTTGCTACAATATATTTCAACAGCCTCACTGTCATCGTCGGATAGTTTTGAACTTAAACCTATATTGATTTAAAATGCTTTTTTTCAAAAAAATTTCATTTAAATTTAAAAAATTATTCCTATTAAAAATATCAAACTCTGTTTTAAAAATTCCAATTATTTGAAAACTTTAATTTAATAAATTTTATAAAATTGAAATATTAACAAAATTTTAATTAACTCTTAATAAAATATTTTCTAACTTCTAAACAAAAACATTTTACATTTATTTTCATCTTGCAGCAAAAAAGTGAGTTTACTAATATAAAATTTTAAATTACATTAATTTTTAAAAATTAGAATATAAGTGAAAAAATTTTTAAATTTTAAAATTTAAAATATATTTTTAAAAATATTTATTTATTAAAAAATTAAATTAATAAAAAATAATTTGTTTAAATTAAATGTTAATTCATAATAGTTTTAGTTGGTTTTGAGTACCTGAAGATGATAGCTGTGCTATCGAAATATATCGTACGAAAGGTTTTTTATTGGCGTTATCTTTTAATTAAATCGTTGCCAAATTTATTTAATTATTTAATTACTAATATCAATCAGTTTTTTAAAATAATTGGAATTTTTAAAACAGTTTGATATTTTTAATAGAAATAATTTCTAAAATTTAAATGAAATTTGATTGAATAAAGCATTTATATCAATATAGTTTAAAGTTCAAAATTACCTGACGATGACAGTAAGGCTGTCAAAATATATTGTAGTTAAATATATATTTGTGGTGCTTTCTTTTATTTAGTTCAAAACCAATTTTCTGTGATTCTCTTAATTTAATTAAATATTTGAGTATTGATGGACATTAAAATATTAATTTTAAAATGATATTGAAATAAATGAAACATATTAAATATGTGTAACTTTGCAAAAAAAATAAAAACCGGTTTAAAATCATGGTTTATTACCACAGTGCTTCTTTACAACTGTTATTAAACTTTATGGCTGAAAGGTATGTTTTCTGTTTAAAATACTAATATTTACACACCCTTATTAAATAGTTTCATGCCAATATGTATATATGATATGTCACTACCGTATTTTCCGCATATAACCCCCAGGCCATACTCGAATGTTTTCCCGTCTATCATCTATATGCCATATATAGATGACTCAAGAGAGAAAATATGAATAAAATTACGGTCACAATATTATAAATTCTAATGAAAGCTTTTCTGTTAAATTAATATTCATAGTTTGAGTTTTATCAAAACTTTTGCATTCGCTCCAATAATAGAACCGTTTGAGCAAATAATTTTCAAGTTTCAATGCTGATTTTAATAGAATATAAATAAAATACGTTGTCATCAAAACATTGTATATTTTCTGATTCTAAGTATGTATGTACTTTTGTACTTTTCACATTATGAATTTGTTTATTTTTATTAGTTTTTGACTGTAAACACATTTAAATAATTAGTATCGCTACTGGCCAAGGGGAGATTTTTTTGACTACCTCGTGAATAATCAGCATATATTTATCTAAAAATTGTTCTTCATAATTACAAAATATGAGCTCAAACTTTAGTTTTCATATTGAGAGAAGTAGTTTTATATTTTTATTTCTTATATGTATTATTTATGTATTAGTGGTAAATTTTATATTATTCAATCCAGATACAAAGAAAATTTACGCTTGTGTTGTGAGCAGAAATGATCATTATCGGCGAAGATCTGATAATGGATTTGATCCTGAAGAATTCGACAAACATCCTGAGTTGTATATTTCAACTTTTAGTAAAATGGTAAGTAAATATTTTTATTTTAATGATTATTTTTTAATCAAAAATATTAGAAATAAATAAAAGAACCTTTACCTTATTAATACAAGCACATAATTGAGGTTTATTCACAATATATTTTTAAAATTGTTTGCAAAACAGAATTAAAATTACATTTTAAATTATGAAAATTTAAAATATTAATTGATAATTTGTCTTTATTAATGTTCTTTATTAACTTTTCTCATTTTTAATGAACTGATGTCATATTACTGATTATACTTAATTTAACTGCCGTAAATTAAATTCTATAGATTAGTTGCAACCCGTGAAATATTCACCGAAAACAAATTCCACATTTTTGAAATACCGTAAAATATATAAATTTAGTAATAATAATAATAAATATATATATAAACTTTTCTGATTAATTTAAATTTGGATTGATTTCAAATAATTATAGATTATTTGATGAGAAACATTCGTACATCCTTTTTTGCTTATTGATATAATAATTTTTAGGTGTTCCACTTCTTTGGATGGGGGTGTATGTAGTAATTATTTTCAAAATTAAATAAACTTTAATATAGTAATGAAAAAAACGTTGAATATTATAATTATTGTAATAATAAACCTTATATAATAAGAGTTCTCACATATTCACGTTTTATTCATTTTTAACATGTCATCTCAAATATCAAATAACAATTTTTAGCTTCTAAAACGAATTCAGCAAATTATAATTCTAGAGAATATTTTGAAATCCAAATCATTCAAGAATATACTGACTTAACCAATATTATTTTTTATGATTCAGATAGCGAATTTATTGCTCCTGAAAATTTTATAGAATCAATAACTATGCAATGTTTGAACAAAATAAATATCAAACTTCGTGATATGTATATTAATTACTGATGATTCTATTGAATTTGAATTTGCAGAATCATATACCATTAATAAAAATTAACATTTCCATTTCAAACACTTCAATCTTATTACTTTTTTGATGAATTCCATCCCATTCATCAATATGAACAAGCTTTTGGATTCTAGAGGTTGGAAACAACCAGCTTATTATGCTGATGTACACAATAAATATCCTATTTCGTGCAAATTATTAACCATTTCGCTGCCACATTCATAAATATACGTTTTTTATCATGTATATAAATTAATATATGTATACTGAAAACGTAAATATATATTTTTTTTACCTCGAATGGATAAGTTTGTTTGAATGAAATTCTTTGAGTGGTCCTGGCAGCTCTAAAGGTTCTATAGGTACCTCAAAGATTTTTTATAACATTTGATGCCAAATTTAAATAAAACACTTGTTTGCCATCGCACAGATCACTAATTTTGATTGAATTTCTTGTTTTTTTTCTTGTTTCTAAATGTTTTATGCAAAAAAAATCGTGTTATCTCGAGTACAGAAGTGTACAAATTAAAACTGTTTTTTTATTATTATAAAGTATTTTTTTATTGAATCGTTTCATTGTAAAAGTTTAAATATTTTCTTCATAAATAATACAAGTAGGAGTTGCTGAAATGTTTGGATGATTTCCTCCATATCAAAAAAATGATTTATCCAAAAACGTTGTTTCGACAAATTAGAAATCAGGCTCCCAACAGTAGCTCAAATATATTTTGAAATATATTAACTTATATTCTTGCTTATTAGTATATTATTTAGGTTCAATAATTATTCAATAGAATTTTCCTTTGAATCTTTCCCCTGGAATATCATCACACTTTACACATGTTAAATTTATTAGATATTACATATCTAAATCTAGAAAATAGTTGAACTGTGACCATCAATTTTATTCTTAAAATGAAAAGCAAAGTTATAATCAGTTGCTATTGTTTAAACTTATCAAATATTATTTTTATTTATTGGACCTGTGCTGGATTTTATTAAAATTTAGAGTTAAAACCTAATTAACATACTTTATGAAACTCATCTCTAATATTTATCCTGTCTTTTAGATAGCACCTTATGCTTCCGTAATTATCAATGGTATCTATTGGGCACCAAGTTCACCACGCTTGATTACTATTCCGGATGCCAAACATTTGTTGCAACCAGAAAAAACCCCATGGTTTCCTTCAGTGGAAGGTAAATAATTAATTTCTAAAATTAAATACATTTCAAATCTGTGAGTGTTCATATAATTATTGAAATTGAAATAGATGTCTCATATCAAAAATCGTCAAATAAATTTAATCCAATTTTGGAAATACCAGGTCAGCGTTTGATTCAGTATTTAGTTTGGCCAGTAATTTTTAATGCGATGCTTTTTAATACTTCACTAACTTAAATTTTTTTTCTCAATTAATTTTTGTTTTTTTAATTTTTTATAACTTGGAATATTTTATTTCCTTAACTGCAAACATATTCTTCCACATCAAAGCATTTAAATTTGAGAATATCGTTAATAAATTTAATTAAAATTTTTAAATACCTTATTGAATGAATGTAATGAAAAATAATGAAATCAACAGCTTCGAAATGAACTTTAGTAGTTAAGAATTATAATGTATCCCGCCGATAAAAATTTATGAACTCCCTTTACTATCCTTTTCGTGTATACGAGGATGCAAGATTTTGTTATTGACATTTAGAATTTCCAGGTGCACTTTTTCGTTTTTTCTTAAATAGGCATATCCTGTGCTAATGAAGCCTTTTTATTTGTGGATCGATTATGAATCAATCTATTGAGTCTTTTTAATATTACTTATTGATATTCAACATAATATTTTTCAAAATAATCTAGGAAAAATGCTTTCACATTTACTACATCTTATTGGTGTTGATTTTGCACCGTTTGAACGGAATTTTATGTATAAGTTTTAGAAACAATGAACAATAATTTATTACTTTAACTGTTTGGAGAATATGCGTGGTTTCTGTACTTTCTCGTTTATTTGTTCACAGTACTGATTTCCTTGAATTAAACAAAGTTCTTTTTATGATTATTATGCATTTTGTAGAGATTGGCAATTTGACATCCCATTAAAATATACTTGTATCTAATAAATGAATTGTAAGCTTCTATGTGAACGGATTTATCAGACTCTGTTGCATTATAGAATGACCAATATATCTCTTTCTTTTAATTCATCATATATTGTTTATCTTATTAATACATCCTGACTGTATCCATATTCTAATAAAATTTTCCATTCTGGCTTAGTTTAATTATTTGCGATCCTTTGTTTCAATTTAATTGATATGACATCTTTATTTTAGCCCTTTTTTGTTTCCATTGTATTTTGCATTTAAAATAACATTAATAATGGTTTTGTTAATTTGTGTCGAAGAACTTTGTGACAAGGTTTTCCACTTTGTTGAAAAATTCACTACATAAATCTTTCCTCTTTCTATATCTTGAGACTGCTTCTAAATCCATAGCTAAATTTTCCCTTGGTTCCAACGCTTTTCTTAAACTTCATAGCTAAACTTCATAACTTATTCATATTTCTGGATCAGCTTCACCGAAAGAAACTCCTTGGTCACAATTTCTTGAACGTATTGTGGCTGTTACGCGATTTTTAAAAACTTCTTCAATTTCAAAATGGAAATTTCCAAATCGCTATTTAGCAGTAATTAATTAGGTGGTTTGATATAGTTCTGGATTTCTAACGTGGTCATCGCTAGGACTTGTTTTATAGATCTATACTAAAGTTTTAAACAAATTCAACAATTCATCAATTTTGAACAATTTGTTGAATGGATCAAGGTAGTCATTATTAGTAAAGTGTAAATATCTCATTAGCGATTGTAAAAAATTTTCGTCATTATTATCTACAGAATTATCAAACTTAATGACAAGTAATAATTTTAAAATAACAATACATTCATGTTTTAATCTTTTATTATAATTTATAAGCTAAACGGATAAAATGTCAAAATTATCTTTGTAAATATCTCTTTAAGGATTACAAATTTAATTTATTAAACAACTTAAACAAATTTTTTAAATATCTTTTTAAATCTTTTCCTCGATAAAAATAGAGCAAAAAAGCCACGGAATAAAAACATCTTTTTTCAGTAGTATGGATATTTTCATGTTAATTGTGCGAATTTAGTCAAAATTCACGGAGAGCGTGTATATGTTAATCTAAAATAAAATATAATAGTTAATAGCAAAAGTTTAACTGATATTTTATAAATGTTAGAAAAATATATTCAAGGAAATTGAAATTAGAACCGATATTATTTCGAGGAACTATGAATTTTGTGAAAATTAAAATTTAATTAAAGATTGAATATTATATTTCTGAAGCATATTTAAACTGGAAGTCAATATTATTTTGACAGCATGTCACACTAAAATAAATGATCCATGAATTATTTAGTAGTTTGCGAGAAATGTTATTCTTTTTTGCTGTATCATGATTACTTTATGATTTTGCAATGACTGAAAGAAATTTTTATTGTTTAACTATGAATCAGATGGTTCAAACAATAAAAAATTCTTTAGTAAGTATAAATATCTCATTAGCGATTCAAAAAACTAGAAAAAGTTCGTTTAATACTTTATAATTTTCGCTTTTATAAATGTTGTAAGAATAATATATTTATTCGCATAATTATTGGCTTAGGTTTTTTATTATAGTTGTTGTTTTGGTTAATTGCTAAAGAATGTATGTTTCCATTATTGTTATGTTCTGTTTATTTAATTAATTTTGAAATGTTGGTTATTATTATTGTCTGTGGTTATTATGATCTGCGTCATTAATGCTAATAATTAATTGTTATAATATTTCAATGATTAAAATTTGAAAGTTCTTTTAAAATTGGATAAATTTGGGAAGTTCCGGATTATCTGTTGTATGCGTTTATGCAGCGTATTTAGTGTTCAAAACGTTCAAACGTTTTGTGCAATACTGTAAATTAAAATTAAAAATATTTTTATTAAATAACTAATATTTTTTGAAGTTAGTACAACACAATTTTAATTTTTAATGTTACAAATTATTTATTTATGTTGTCCTATATGTGGTAAAAGACCAATGTTGTTTCAGGATTTTTATTCTACTAAATACAAATATATAAATTCATATAAATAAACTTACTATAATTGATAGTTTGAATAATTCAGTTATGTTTAATTTGATAGATTTAAACAAATGAATTAATCTTTAAATAATAATTATAATAATTCATGACACTATGTATGGAATTGCTTGATAATAAGAGTTATAAATAATGTTAAACTTTTAAGAGTAAAACATAACTGAAGATAAAAACAAATTAGATAATTGGAATTTTGAAAAAAGTGAACATGAAAGTAACATTGAGCAAAGACAGTTTTACAAGTGAGATAGTGTAAATCAAAATTCATGAAGACCAGTGACTAAATGTGTCTCAATTGTTTTTGTTTTAACTGTTGCAAAACGTATAATTCGATCTAAATGGTCATACTGATATTGATTTTGAGCTTGACTTTAATAATTGCTCTTTAATAATTTTATTCTACATTTTTTATTTATGATCTTGTTCTAGTGTGACTCTCATTATTAGGTTTAAAAACAATTTAGGTTGGAATATGGTATAATCTGATTACAGGTGTTTCTATAAAAATGACAAGACTAAACACAGTTATATTTATTTTTCAATAAAATAACTTCACAAATCAAATTTGCTTATACAATTTAAGGTCAATAATACCATTTGATTTAATAATTTATTCGTTCAAAAAAGTAGCAATATTATAGTCTGATACTTCTGCTAAGAGATCCGATACAACTCCACCTAGAACTATATTTTTGTGTGCGAAACCACTTGCAAATCTAATAGGCAATGTGTGACTTAAAATTCAATGTATTTGACAATCGGATTGATGAATTTTATCTTCTACCATAATGCAAATTTAAATACTATGACTACTATTAAGCAGAATTAAACTGCATGACATTACGCTATCACGCCCGTCAAACTCGGTTACTCTATTTCCTTATGAAAGTGTTTAATGTGGTCATACATTATATTTACCGTAAATGGAAAATAATCCACAAGAATGCTGAATGTCCCTCTATCCAAAATTAGCTACTTTACTCTGAATAAACTCACTGAATAAACCTATTTATAATGGCAAACTATTTTTCAAATCATTTTTGTTTTAAAATTCTCTAAATAATAATTTTTCACTCATATAAAAACCATATATAAATATAGCTTTATTTATTTAAAATATTTTTTGAATTTTGTTTCGGTCATTAAAATCAGTTTCATCTGATATTTCGTCTGATATTTTGGCATGTTAATTTTATAATGAAATAACATGCCAATAAATTAATTATTAGAAAGTGCTATTCAAGTGTCACTCAGTAGAAGTATAAAAGCCAGTATTAGTTGAATTCCTAAAAATCTGTTTTTCAGAATCTTTATCCTTATCTTCTTTGATTTAAACATTCGATGTTTTAAATAAATATCTTTACTTGAAATACAATCACTAAGTGCCATTTATAAATAAAGAAAACTTCATTTTCTTCTCGAGACAAGTCTCAATTAAACAAATTTCTAGTTCTTTTCTGCTGCGAGAATTATAAATTTTCACGAATCTTCTATATTTACACAAAAGTGGTTTGCTTTATGTTAATGTAAATGTGAAGGGTTGGGAAACATTAACTATATTTGAGTAAATGAAAAATATATAATTACAATAACGCGTTTTCCTATAGCAGTATTCACAGTATTCTATATATGAGTGGAATTTTTTAAAGTTAAGTTTAATACTGCTGGATACTATGCAATTTATTATGTTTGGGATGTAAAATGTTCTATTATATTGGAAATTTGTTTATTATATATCGTAATTAGCAATAAAAATGTTTTTAGATTTACTGATCTGCTATTTTACTAAGAAGTCAAAGTGAAAGTAAACATTTTTGAGGTTGTCCAAATAAAAGGAAACTTAATTTTATCATTCTTAGAAACTTAATGTTCAACGTCAACGATTTACTATTTTTTTCCTATTTCGCTATTCCACGAAAACTTAAATGATAAAACATATTGTTGTGAAGTTAGCCCTTAAATGCATTGTGTTGGAAATTTCCATCGTACCAAATATTTAAATATAATTATTTATGATTAATGACAGCGATATATTTTTTTAGTCTGGCAATAAGATAAACAGTCTAAGGATTCATGTGAAAATAAAAATGAAATCTATGTTTTTTCTATGTTTTTTTCAATAATAAACATTTTTAATGCAATACAAAAAATCATGCATTAAGGGTTAAGATTAGGAATTTTGAATTTCTAATATTTATTTAATAAATATTTAAACAAAAATATTAATGCATTTAAGCATTTTAATATATGTGAAATATATAACATTCACTCCTCTAAGCCAAATATCTCTTTGGGCGATGAATTGCTCTATTCATTTTCGCTATTTGATTTGTTGTCTCGTTGGTTTCTTTTTCGTGTCCTGACGTATCTTCTATTGTCGTGTTTTTTGAAATTTGTTCATTGCTGGCTAACATTAACTCACCATTTAGATTTATATATGAGGCGTTATTCCCAGCAGGTACAATGAATGTTGCCTTGATAGCTGCTTTCATATTACTGTTATTATAGTGAATGCTTTCACCAATTTTCAAGGATGGATTAGCGAAAGATTTTAGCCTTTCAACAAGCGAGTTATTGAATATACCAAAGAATGCTTTGTGATTAAATAATAATTTTAGAATATGTAAATCAAATGATCTATTATGATTCTTTTATTCCATATTTTTTCCGCTTACTTTATAGTTTGTACGGCTCTTTTTACCACTCCGTTCGAAGCCGGATCATGTATTGATGATTATAAAACATTGCGTCATTTTGCTTCTAGCCATAACTATATTGATTAAAATCCTGGGGCATTATCCATTGCAACAGGGTTAGGTGGTCCGAATCTGGAAAATATGTTAGCAAGACAACTGATTAGCGTCCTTGATGTTCTGTTCTTTACATAATATTGCTTCAATCCAATTTGTGCCGGCATCTACAAAGATGAATATATCACCAGGTTCTGAAACATATGCCAAATCTAAATGAATTCTATCTCATTTATTTGGGGTGGGCCATTTGTCAAGATTGTTTATTAATTTAAATTTACAGGATTGACATTTTACAGTTTTTTATTAACATCAAAATATCGGTTCGCATTGAAGGCCACCAGTAATTCGTAAACAACTCGTTCGTTGTCTGATTTAGTCCCGTATGTGTATAGTGCGCTTGTTTTATAACTGATTCACTCAATGAATCAGGAACATAAACACAATTTTCTATAAATTAAATAGCTTTCAATAGTTAGAAGTTCTTTGTGTCTTGCAAAGATATGTTCATTCTTTAAGCAGTCGGACTAATCCCCCGTGATGATTCGATATTTTTATTCTTTTTAAAAAGATATTATTGTTTGTTATACTTCTTATATTGGAGATAAATTTTCCTTGATGAAATGGTAGACTTGGTTCTGTAATCTTCGTTAGTATTGAATATGATTTCATCGTATTGAAGTCTGGATAATGCATCCACAGTGTGCATTATTGAATAATTGAAGTCCATGATTTCCATTGCCCATCTGACTATTTTCAATGATATGATTTTCGACATGGATTTATTATTAAAAATAAACTCGAGTGGCTTGTGGTCGGATGTTATCGTAAATTTTCTTAGAAGAAATAATCTTAATCTCATAATTATGCAGTAAATTGCGTATGCTCCTCTTTCAATGTTGGACCATTTCCGCTCTTGATTCGATAACATTTAGGATACGTATGCAATTGGATGGTCTTCTTGAGATAGTACCCCAGCTATGTTATATTCCGACGCATCTGTTGAAATTGCAATCTCTTTATCAAAAGGATATTGGTTGTAGGGTGGGCTCATTTTGTAGGTCTTGGTTTAAGGATCTGAATTTATGTTCGCATTCATTGGTCCATTTGAATCTTTCTGCTGGCTTTTGTGTTGATACATTTTAATTTTTCTGAAAAGTTTGGAATAAAGTGACAAAAAAAATTTACTAATCCTAAAAATGATCTAAATTTCTTTTTGTTTATTGGGGATTTAATTAAGTTTATCCTTTCTACTATAGCTTTGTCTGGAGTTATTCCTTCTACACTGATTGTTCTTCCCAATAATCATATTTTAGTTGCTTTTCTGCACTTTTACAAATTGAGAGTTACGTTCTTTTCTTTGAGGCGGGCAAGGACGGCGTTGAGGGTTTTATCTAGGGAATCTTGAGTTTTTCCACGAACTACAACATGATCTTGATAACATATCACGTTTTTGAGCTTTTACATAACGTTTTGTAATATCATATTGCTGTTTTTTAAACCCATCTGAAGTCGAAATACTTTTTTTCGATGTATTTACTGCGCACAGTTGTCTGCTCTTTTCATCCAATTTGATTTGTTAATATGCAGATTTAAGGTCCAATCGAGCAAAATGTTTACTAGTATCGAATTTTACGAAAATTGTAATCTTCAGTACAAATCTTTGCATTGAAATGAGTTTTGTAATCTGGACAAATTCTCAAAGAGGAACCTTTCTTTATTAACCATACTACTGGGGATGCGTTTAATAAGGTTGTCAAAAAGTTGGAAAACGTACGCCCGGTCCGCTCGACGGATGGGTAACCGGGTACCCGTTACGCAAATATTTTACGTAGCTTCCGTTTGTAAACAAGTTCGAGTTATTTTAAACAAGAGCATGTGTTTGTTAAAGTCTCGATCATTCTTGGTGAAAGTAATAATAGCAACGCCAAATGAACTTAAATTAAATTATTTTAATAATGTGACAGCGGACAAGTTGACAACTGAAAAGGTGGGTTTATAAAAAGATCACGCTTAGCAGTGAATTTAATATACATAAGATCTGATAAAACATAAAAATAATCACGATAAGTTACAAAATAGAAACTACTAGAATTAAATACGAAATTAAAATGTTGACTCTCGATACGGAATAGCAAAGTTACGAAGGCCAGTGCCAAAAACAGTCACGGGCGTCCAGTGATAGTGCTGCAGTCTAGTTGGGACTTGGGGCGGCAAAAAAGATACCCAGGGGCGCCACTTCCAAAATGAATTTAGTTTCTGGGGGGACACCGAACCCGTGGCTCAGAGATAATATAATATTAATAATTTTATATAACTAAACAATTAATTAATAAGGTACCTAAGCATTGCTTAGGTATCGTGAATGAAATTAGGATATACATAATATTATTAATCCAACAGTTCAATAGTCTGTAGCTAAGTACCATATACACGGCAGAGCTGAAGTTAGTTCAAGTTACATTTCAAAGCATAACGTCCGGTTGTGATTGAGAAAACCAAGCATATCGACCGTGTCATGTGCCAGAGATGATCGTCGACGATTCAATAAATGAACAGTAAAATAAAACAGTAAAATATCCGCGTTTATCGACAAAGGTGTCTCTAGCTAATTCGTCAGATTGAATAGGACTGTCATCGGCTGCACACAGAGCAGCAAGGTCATCAAAAATATTTTCGTTTTCAACCCTGGCTTTCTTTGGAGCTGGTTCTGCTGCATCTGCTTCCTCAGCAGTGTTGGCATCAATAATTTCTAATTCCGATCGCACTACCGTGTATATTTCCTGTCGCGACTCTTCCGAAAATCTTTTTAATAGTTTGTAACGTGGATCAAACACGGTGGCCTTGGGTTCATTCAGAGTGGTAAATCCAGTGGAGTAGTAACGTTAGCGTAAATAGGTGGCGATGGTGCGTCGACACTGTTGGATGGCGGCACTGTTATTCTGTTTCGATGCTTCTAGATTTCTCAGCACAATGAACATTTGCGGATATATAGACGGCAGTGAAGGGTATTTCTGTCCAGATGGCATAGTTGTTACTTGTTACAAAGGTTTCTAAAGGGTATGATAGCTTCAGCTAGATTCCAGTTGTCATCTGTCATCTCCAAAGTTTTAGCATTGATGTGTGCCCCAACTTAGCTTCACTAAACGATCCAACATGTCTAGCAAAGAATTCCATTGTATGAGCAGTCAATTACAATTTCGTATATATCATCCATTTCGCAAGTTTGTAGTGCTGCTTGCTTGGTTCGCAAAGCTTCTATTGCCACTGTGCTCCGATTGAAATATGCAGCAAGCCGCCAAGCATCTTCGCAATTGTCTGTATTTTTAAACCAGGATCGATTGCCAATTGCAAGGTGTGTGCGAAGCATTGCTGGTCTGGCCAATTGCCTAAGAAATCCATAGCCAAATTGATGTTGGAACCATTGTCATGGACGATGGCGGCAATTTTCTTGACGGGAATCCCTCATTCATCGGCAGCCTCCTGCAAAAAAATGCTGATGTTCTCCCTTGTATGTCTTTTTGGAGTTTCCCTCGTTTGTAAGATGACTGATTCCAGCTCCCAATTATCGTTTAACCAATGTGCAGTAACACATATGTATGCAATGTTTTACAAAGAGGTCAACATGCCAGTCGTGAAAGCAATAAAATCAACTTTATCCAACTGAATCTTCAACTCCTGAACAGCATTTTTATACATCTCCTTTATCAGGGATGCCGTCGTCGTACTGCACTTTAATTCGTAGTCTGTCTCTGAAAATTTCAACAAACTACAGAAGCCATTTCCTTCAACAATACTAATTGGCCTCGCGTCATGTGCAATAAACTCCGCAACTTTTCTATCCAATTCACTTATTCTCAATTTCGTCAATTTCGTTCGTGGTGCTGCAAAAAATGATGCTATGTTTGTCGTTAATCCACTTTTGCTGCCGGCGCCATCTAGGTCTATGTGTTGACTTACCACAAGATGACCGCAAAGGGTGCTCGTATTGCCTCCTTTTGCCGAAAGTACATTCTCACACAGAGCGCACCTAGCAGAACTTTCATCTATACCAGTGTCGGACAACCTTTTTCGAGTCGTGGCGCACTAAGTCAAAAAAAAATCCGTGGCGCACTCAATAACAAACTTATAATTTTGTAAGATCGGGAGAAAATTTATTTTCAAACGTTAAATCAATATCAGAAAAACTTTTTTTATTAATGTGAACACTGAAATTGTTTTTTATCACAAATTTTTTTTGCCTTCATTGTTTTCATTTGGCTTATCATTCTTATCACTTACTTCTTTCCGAATTAAAAATTTGTCCATTTACATAGCTTGGGAAGTTTTATATAAATTAATAATGAGTTATAAAGCAGAATTAAGCTTATTTACCCAGAAATAAAAAGTAGTTAACCCCTATGATTCTTCAAATCGATCTTCAAACGTTATATTTTAAGTAATATTTATATTCCGATAATTATTGATGAAAAAGAAATTTATTATTATTTTTTCAATGTTTCCATGTCAATATGCAATATTTTTAAAATTCATGAAATAACATCTTCATTCAATTTTTTATTAAACTATTGAACGTTCAAAAACGTTAACAATTTAAGATATTTAGAAAAGTCTTCGCAGCGCACCGGTTGCTTGACACTGATCGATACGCTTCGCATATTACCAAACTTTGGATGTCTTGCTCATTTCGACTTATTCATATTTTTATTTTTATAATGAATTATTGAATTTGCAATCAATATAGATACTAACTACTAACTAGCTAGATAATATATATAACCGCACAACACTGATGGCATGTTTGTTCATATACTTAATATTCCTGTTAACCACGTGGGAAAGGGGGATACAGTTTTTAGAGCTCGCCGACTGCTAGTCTGCTGCTGTATTGAACTGAGGAGACTTGGCAAGTTGGCAATGGCATTCATCTCAACTTTCAGCAATCAGAGCACAGTCAGCATACATTTACAGTGAACCTGGACCATAGTTTAGTAGCTGCCAGCGCAGCAGCGATGAGTCGCTGAAAACAGACATTGGCTCCTCAAGCAAATACAGTTCACGTGCATCGCTTGCAAACTAAACTTCGTTGCTGGCTGCTGGTGCTGGCCAGCAAGTGTAGCTTACAGGTGAACTTGTTAAAGACTGTCGGCGCATAATCGCAGACTGCGATTCGCAGTCATCAAAGGCTGTTGGCCGGTCGAAAATCATGCAGATTGTCGTCTCATAAGTCACGATAAATAGAGGAACTGAATTAGAAACGGGAAGAACGAGTACTCGATTGATGATTTAGATACCTGGTTAAGATCCGACGGTCGGTTACCCGGAAAACCGGGTACCGTTGACAACCTTAGCGTTTTATGCCCCACCTGCTTCGAATGGAATAAGAATCTCATTTTCCACTAAATCATCTACTGCTTTATTTACTTTTTTCTACAAGTGCAATTGTAACAACACGTACTGTACAGAATTGATGCTCTGCATTTAGGATGGGTTTGGTTATTGCTTTGACTTCTTTTATTGCTTTTAATAGTTGAAATGTATCCACATTCATGACGGTTTGTATATTGTTTTCCTCGAGTTGTCCACAGACATTCGGTGATTTAACTGTAATTGCATTCCCCTAGATTCTACCATCATATGTCTTGAAAATCCTTCTTGAGACACTATTAGGTGTTATTCCCAGTTTCTTTACTAGCCTGAGGATATTATTGAGCAGGATTTATGATCGTATTTGCTTGTTTATTATTTATTGAAACATCTATACTATCTAGGCTTTTATGAACATTGATATTGTAAATGGTTGGACAATCAGTTTCTTCCTTCTCATCATTGTCATTTTTTGAAATTACATTTATTTTATCATCTCTGGATTTGCAGCACTTTGCAAAATGTCCTTTTACATGCATGTTTTGCATTTTTGTTTGTAATATGGGCAATCAGATCGTATTCTGTGACGCTTGTTTCCTCAAAAGTAGAATTTTTCTTGCGATTTAACGTTGGTCCGATGATTAGTGAAATTTATTTCGCTACTGTTTTTGCTTCTTTTCTTTGTTTTAATGAAGGGATAGATGTTGACACTTCTCTGATATTGACTTCTAGGATTTTCTGTTGCGTATATACCTGATATTAGTTTCAGTAATATCGTCTCATCGGTAATTGATCGTAGTGATTCTCATTCATCAAATTTACATGATGAAGCTGCCTTTTTTAACCTCAAAATAAAATCTAAAATTGACTCTGCTCTTTCTTGTTTAATGGAAAAGAAATTGTTGCGTTCCACAATAATTAATTTTTTGGTTGAATGTTGATTGACTGTTTGATCTCTAAAAATATTGAAGTTTCTACTGAATTGGAGAAAAGAAGTGTTCTGATTTTTGAAATATTCTTGATTCCACATATTGCCACGAATTAATTCAACTTCTCGTCTCAGGATTTTTGATCTGCATAGAGCTTAATCGCCACGATCCATGATTCGCATTCTTCAACATTATCCACCTTCAATTCTCCTAACGACGCTATTGTTGAGAGGTTAAGATTACGAATTTTGAATTTCTAATATTTATTTATTTACAAATATTTAAAAATTTTAATACATTTAAGCATGTTAATTAATATGAAATATACAAAACATATCAGTCGTTTTTAGTGCTCATCTCAGTGACATTACACTGTAAACTTTTTGTGTTTGGATTATAACTAGATTTGACAACGTAAAAAATAGTCAGTCTAGAAAATAAGAAGTAGTTAGTTAAACATTTGTTATTTAAACATTAAATGCATTGTGCTATTTATCGTTTTTATATTTTGTTTGCTATTATATAGTTTTCTATTTTGGTTTTAACGCATGGTTCATTGTTTATATTGTCGCATCAATTTCATTATCGTAGTTTGTCCACAAATTCAATTTTTCTATCGTTTTTCAGTTGATTAAAAATTTTTTAATTTCTATCCTCAAATTTTTTACGATCAGGGCATAAATTTTGTGGTACTGATGTTTAGTCGGGCTACGTCCTTCTAGTATTTTTAAATTTCATTATTTGAATATTTGCTAATGATGTAGGAAATAAATAAATAAGCTATCTAAAAACGTCAAAAATTTTTATCAGGATGGATAAAATACTTTTCTAAATTTGAAAAAGAATATAGCAGTTCTATTGCTCCAAATGTAAAATCTTTCAACTATAGTGGATTTTTTAGTCATTATATGTGACAGTAAGGTTTTTACGTGTATCTACAAACAATAGATCTACCGACAGCTGGTAAAAGGAACACTTGTTTGCGAATTGTTTCATCGTTCCTAGATGTATATTATTCTTGATAATTTATAAGTCAAAGATTGTTTATATCACAAAGTATATTCACTTCTACAATTATTTTTTTATTCTTATCATTTATAATATAATTTCAGGTTGTCCTAAATTACCCCATCGTCTTATCGCTATATGTGATATTTCTGCTGATCCAGGAGGATCGATTGAATTTGTTAAAGAGTGCACTACAATAGATAAACCCTTTTGCCTTTACGATGCTGAACAAAATATGAGTAATGAAAAGTAAGATGATGATGATAATAAGAAATGGAATTTTTACATGTTTTTATTGGCTTTGTTTACCGCTTTCTGTTAATATTTTTAATATTTCTCCTTTTACACTCAAATTCAAATCATTAATTTTTTTCAAAAATGTAGATGTAATTCATTTATTTTCCCAAGTCAATTTCCAATAATAAATAAACGTGTCAAGAATTTTTTTTAACCCTCTATAATATATGAATAATAATTTATTATTGGATTACAGAAAGATTTCTTTGAATTTGGGCATCTTTTGAATTAGTGATGAACGAATCTCTCCTTTATTTAAATATTATTAATCCTTGCATTCTACGTAATTGATAAAAGTCAATCGAAAAAAATTTCCAAAAATATTAAAAATATATAAATGGAATTTCTTCCCTCTTTATTTTATTAGGTTTTGCAAAAATAATTTTCGATTTACAAGGGATAACTTAAAACAAAATAACTTGATTGACATTTATCTTTACTAATCGAAATAACATTCGTTAGAATCAATAAACTTTTGCCACCGAAATACAAGTCTTTTATTTCGATTTTGTAAAACTTGGGTTCTGGATTCGGCAAATTCTCTGAAGCCGTTTTTTGCAGTATCTTGTGAGTTGAAGCATTTTTCGTGCAAGAAGTTGTCGAGAAGTTTCAAAAATATATTAGTCGATTGGTGAGAGATTCGATAAATATGGGGTGCGTGAAAGAATCTTTTCGATCCAGTTCGTTCAGTTTCTCCACTGTTGATGCTGTGACATGCGGTAGGTATTATCGTTACAAAAAATTGGGCTCTTTGTTAATCAATGGAACATACAACCACTGTATTTTTGATGCAGTTCATTGATTTGTCGACAGTATGTTTCTACAGTAATCGTTTTGCTTGGATTTAGTAAATCACAGTGAATTAGTCCAGCAGTATACCACCAAGTAGTTATCAGTGTCTTTTTTCTTGCAATTCAGTCTTTGAAAAATGTTTTGCAACATCATCTCAGTTTAACCACTGAGAAAAACGTTACTGATTGTCATACACAATCCATATTACGTCACAAGACACAATTTTATCGAATCATTATTGTTGCGCAAGATGAGAGATGATGACACTTCGAAACAGTGACTTTTTGATTTTCGTTTAGATCAATAAGCACCCACTTATCTAGCTTCCTAACTTTTCCAAGTTTCCTCAAATGGCGATCTATTGTTGAATTTTACACTTTTAGTTGCTTAGTTTTGCAATAGTCGACTTCAATCATTGCCCTCAGTTGATCATTGTCAATATCAGGTGGGCGTCCCTAGCCTTCTTCATCTTTGAGATTGGTATCGCCGGTAAGTAATTTTCCTAATCAACGACGGGTTGTACGTTTTGAAGTAGTTTCCTCTTAAGATGCTTACGTGGTATTATGACCGATTTTAAACTTACAAAGCAAAATAATTCTCAATTCTTGTTGATGACATGTTAGTAACACTGTTTAATTCTGAGATGAATTCATCAATGGAATAATTATAGTTATCAAACAGATTACAGAAAGATTAATCTTTAAAACGATATACAACAGTCTTTATTTGGAAACAGATTTATAGAACCTCAAAAATATTAAAACGTCTATTAATTTTGCAACATAAAATCATCTAACAAGGAAAGTCATCACGAAAAACATTGGCACATTTTTTGCCGAATTATAATTTTTGCAAGTGATCATTACATAAAAAATTCATGCATTTATTGAATTTTGCTCAAGTAATTTTATTTTCTTTTTGCCTCACTAACATCTTCTTTACAATTGAGACTGTTGTATTCTATGCTTATTTTTCGCCGATTTCAACTCAAAATCATGTAGAAAGTGTAATGATAAATTTCTTACATTTGCTACACTTTGTTTGCATTTTTGCAAATTAATTCTTTTGCAAGCGAACGCAAAAACGATTTTCTATCAATTAACCCATTTGAGAATCTCGGAATTATAATCAATTTTTCCATCTTTTTGCTTGATTAAAGTGTAAATAGGCGTCTTCAACAAATGTCAATGAAATGTGAATTAATGAAACAAAAACTCAAGTGGAAACGTAATGATTAAAATAATTTAATATTTTATCTCTCAATATAAAATTAATAATTTTTTTTACAACTCTCAGAGGGCACCACTGACCTTAGTCATTAGAGGAAGCTATTTTTTTAAAAATAAAATCATAATACACTTCATAGTCAAGTATTAATTATGTATATAAATGTAGTAAATATAGCCTCTTTATGTGTTACAAAATACAAATGGAAACTATGAAACTTAATAAATTATTTGCCGTGTACCATGGCAGGTGCAATAAGTGCAATCGCACTGGGCACCCAAATTCGCAAATTGTTTCCTTTATCTGGTTTGTAAAAAGGTTTCTAAGTTTGTTGTTGATAGAAGTTAAAATGTATAATAACAGAATATAATAATTGCGTTTGCAACTGACCCAATTGGATATACATATTATTATGTTATTAAAATTAAAAATATATTTACCTTTAATAACATAAAATAAATCTTTCAAGATTTTTTGGTCCCGGAGTACTTGTTTGTTCTGTTGACAATATGCCTGCACAACTACCTAGAGCAGCCACTGATTTCTTCGGTTCATTGCTCTTACCATATATTTATGAAATGGTTATTTTTAAAAAAAATTACGTTTAATTGACTTCTTTAGATTAAATCAAACGCTGAAACACCTTTTGAAGATTTCAAGGTTTCTCCTGTAGTAAAAAATGTAAGTAAATTTGATTTTTTCTGATAAAAGAATTTTAATTATTAATTTAAGTTAATAAATATACTCAATATACGTATCACATTTTTCAGGCTGTTATAGCTAGCAATGGAGAACTAACTCCATTACATAAATACATTGACAAGTTGAGAGAATCTAAACGATCAGCACGATTGCAAACTTTAAAAACTACTTCTGGTAAGAGACAAGTGTTGATTTTGGGTTCAGGTCATGTTGTTGAACCATTGATCTCATATCTTGGTAAAGATCAAAATATTCAGATCACTTTGGGTATTCTTTAAATGAAAAGAATATTTGATTAATGCACAATATTTTGTAGGTGGTGCAGAAAAGGCTGAACTATTAAGTCTAGCTGATAAATTTGATTATGTTAATCCAGAATTAATCGACATTGTTACTGATAATGAACTGTTAGAAAAGTTGATAAAATCTCATGAGATCGTTGTTAGCATGGTTCCCTGGAAGTATCATGAACTTATTTTGAAACATTGTATCAAGCAACACCGAAACATGGTCACTGCTAGTTATTGTACACCGGATTTAGAAAAATATTCTAAAGCGTTATAAAACATTCCTTCGTTTGTTCTTTTTAAATTTTTAAATTTAGGGTTGAAGATGCAGGAATTACTGCTTTGATGGAAGTCGGATTGGATCCTGGAATAGACCATATGATTGCGAAGGATATTTTTGATGATATGTCAGAGAGTGGATTGAATATCGTTTCTTACAAATCTTTCACAGGTGGCTTACCGGCTCCGGAGTTTTCTGAAAATCCATTACGTTATAAATTTAGTTGGAGTCCTGAATCGGCTTTGATGACGGCTTTGAATCCTGCTAAATATATAGAAAACGGAAAGGTAATCAACAATTAATTTCCTCTGTTTAATATTATAATATTTTGAAATTAATTACAAATAATACAATTTATACTTTGCATAATATGTTTTTTTCGTCAGACTGCAATAAGCAATCCAGGGTAAGCTGTTGCTTTATTTTCAAATTCATTTGATTTTTTTAACAATTATATTTTTTTATAGTCTTAAATATTTTTTATTATGTTTTTATTATTTCCATTATCTGTACAACTAATTGTAAGATATTTTGATAATTGAAATTTAACATTTTATTGGCTTATTTTTTCAATCTAAATGCATTATTATTTCAATCTTTTTATTTCATTAATTTTTAATCATTTTCATAAATTATTCTGTGTTATTATACTTAAAATTATTTTAATTATTTATTATCATTATTATTTCATTTATTTCATACCCTTATCATAGTGTGGGAATTCCAGTTGGATGTAATCGAACTTATCAATGACTAAAAAATTAATTACTTTTCCAGAATCTTTATTTTGTTAGATATGTTAATAATTTCAATTGACAAAAAATTAAATTTCAGAATTTAGATAAATTTTAAAAATACGAAAATTGAATTTATTGAAAAGTAAAATCACAAGTTTAATACACGCCTTTATCGGAATGTTTATTATTTTGAAATATTGCTGTTTCAAAATATTTGTTTCGAGTAAAACGGAAAATAAATAAAATTTACAATATTTTATGTGAAAGTCATTTCTCGTGACTTGTGCCACCTACCAAAGTAAATTTTTTTCATTATATTTTGAGAATCAAGTTATTTGACTTTTAAATTTGAAAAATAGTGGATATTCAATGATTTTATTTTATATTATTTTATTAACCCTTAATTGCATTGTGTAGCAAATTTGCCACATACCAGAATTTCATGTTTAGATCGCCTACAATAAATAAGAACTAACCATTTCATAGTATTGCTTGTGAGCTACAAATCTGTTTAACGAATTGAGTTCATAAAGTGACCGCTGGATAATAATATATTCAATCAAAGAAACGTTATTTTATTTAAAATAAATTAAAAAAAATCATGCAATTAAGGGTTAAATAATTTAAAATATACTTTATATTTTATTAATTATTAAGCAAAGAAAAATAAATATTACAATATTTTAAACAAAATATCAAAAAATAAGTACATAATTGCGAGTCAAGATTAAATACAGCGATGTATAACGAAAATCTTTATCACAGTCCAGTTTTCCCCAAATGGGAGAGTGAGTTCCAATAATCAATATTAAAAACATTGTTTTATATTCAGAATTAAGTATAAGTTTTTGATTTTAATAAAATTTAGTAGAAATTATATTATGACTTTTGAAGAGATTGTAACTGGCGACCACGCCGAAAAAATCGAACCGATTCACGCAGTAACAAGAATTCAGCATCGGAAGCTGATTATGAAATCTTTGCCTAAACAGACGAAAGACATTTTAAATTTCAATGTCAGAAGATTCGATGGTCGAAGCACGATGGAAGCAGAGCAATGGTTCAAGGACACTGAAGATTGGATGCTCCTTAATGATTTGAATTTAGTAAATATTTTTAACTTATTATTGTCTGAAGAGGCGTCTATCCTTTGGAAAGAATTTATAGACATCTTCGTGACTAGTGAAAATGCCCGTGAATTGTTTAAAGACAGATTTCCAAAAAAGAAGTTCATTATGGATAAAATTTGTGAATTATCATCAGTCAGGCAAAATCATGATGAAAGATTCGCTACAGCTGAAATACGATTAAATAAAATCGTTGATGAAGTTTATGACTGTGGATTTCAAAAGAAAACATCGTCAAACTCATTTTATCCAACAGAGTTTGGAATGACCTTTTGAAAGAAAATATATCGACGAAGGCTAATATTACAAGAGAAGAAATTAGAAATTTAGCAAAGTTATATGAAGATACGAAAGAATGATCTGGAAAAGTCCAAGCAGTAGTTAAATCGACTTATGCAAACGTTACTCAAGATAAACAGAAGCAATGGATTCAAAAATCTTTTAATAACAGAATATACCCAAATCGTCAAGTAGAAATAACTTACCAAAATAGAAATATAAGAAACGAAAGACAATTTGATAAAGTGAAACCCGTGGCAGAACAATATAATGAGAGGACAACTACGGAGCGTAGACCACCATCTTTTGATGAAACATATCGCAGGAAGATTTATAATAGATGTTGTGGTTTACCAGAACCAGTGGAAGAAAGGTTAAAACCTGGTCAATGTTGTTTTTGTTGTGGACAAAATGACCATATGCGATTTGAATACCCATTGAAGGAGAAGTGCTTAATATGCGGTAAGGAAGGCCATTCATTTAGAAGTTGTAATTTGTTAGTTAAATTACGAAGTAATACACAAAAACTAGAACGAAGAGTTTATTGTATACACAATTAAAACGATTATAGATCGGATGAATTGATAGAACCACTCATTCATAATGTTGAGACGAAAAAAACCAAGAAGACCCTTTTGCTTAGATTTCGTCAGTAAGATCGAGACAGTAGATGAGTTAAAAAAACGAAATGTTGAAAAGAAGGGTGTGATGTTTAAGAAGAATGATGACAGAAGTTGAGTATGATGGAAATAAATGGATTTCATGTAGAGATGCTATGGGATTCAGGAGCTTCTATCAGTGTGATGAGTTAAAAATGTTAGAGATTAATTGGCAGCCCAATATTGATGGACAGTAGAATACGGTTGAGTGGAGTATTTTCAAAAAAAGATGAGAAACTTCTCGGAAGCGTTAAAAGCGTTGCAAGATAAAACAAAAAAATTTCGATAATTGAATGTTATTATTGTTAGGAAAATTCATCCAGATTTCGTAGGAGGAGTAGATAGCATAAAGAAGTCAATGATATTGAATCCTCATTAGTTAACAAGAGATTTACAAATTCCGATCGGTTAAAGATTACGTTATTGACACTCAATTTGGACAAGAATTCGAAGTTGGGTACTTTAATATCTAAATTTAGCAACATTTTTATGGCATCCAGATTTGACTTAGGTTATACAAAAGTAATAATAACACATGAAATAAAGATTTCAGGTCCCCCAATTTTACAAAACACCAGGAGACAGCCCATGCATTTAGAAGGCAAAGTTGAAAAGTTAGTACAGAATTTATTAGAAGCTGGGGTTGTGAGGAAATATTAAAGTCCGTGGAACACACCATTAGTGATAGTTGGAAAACCAAATGGCTCTATAAGAATGTGTCTAGATTTCAGGTTATTAAATTCGCGGTTACAGAAAAGTTTTCATTTCCTATGCCAGACATGCAATTATTATTGGATTGCTTAGGTAAAAAAGATATTGCTTATGTCAAAGATATTTTCTTCTATTGACTTAGGAGAGGCCTTTTATCAAGTAGAGTTGACTGAAAATTCGCAAATCAAGACGACATTTAGTACAAAAGAAGGACAGTTCTATTTCAATAGGTTACCATTTGGTTTGTCAACAGCTCCTGCCACTTTTCAGAAACTGATGCATCAGATATTGGAAGGATTAGTTTTTAAAGGAGTGGTTGTGTACCTTGATGACATTTTAATGTATATTGAAAATCAGAAAACTCATGATAAACTCCTATTTGAAGTATTCACACGCATTAGAGATTCCGGGTTCAAAGTCAATCCAGAGAAATGTGAGTTCAATAAAAGTGTGTTAAATTTGGTTGGTCATACAGTGAGTGAAAAGGGAATTCAAACAAATAAAAGAAAGATTTCAGAAATTGAAAATACAACTGAGACAAAGAGTACTACAGAATTGAGATCATTTCTAGGTTTGACAAATTATTATCGACAATTTATCAATAATTATTCAATGATAGCAGCACCTTTGTACGCCGCAACGACAGGTAATGACAAAAAATGTAAGAAAATTTTTATCAATTTAAAGAAACTCTTATGTAAATATCCAAGGGCAGATCGACTATTTATCATTGATACGGATGCTAGTTTTAAAGTTATAGGTGCAGTTTTATCTCAGATTAAGGAAAACAGCACCGCAGGAGTGATAGCGTATGGTTCAAGACATTTGACAAAGCATGAAATGGGATATCGTGTGACTATAAAAGAGTTGTTGGGGCTCTTCCGAATTTATTGTACATTTTAGACAATATTTATATGGGAGAATATTTGTAGCCATAATGGATCACAAGGCATTGACATTTATGAATACGACAAAAAAACCAATAAGCCCACAATTTCAGACATGAATGGCATATTTATCCGAATACGATTTTGCGTTACAATATAGAAATGGAAAAGAACATGGAAAAGCTGATGTTATTTCTCGTTTAAATAATACCATATGCTTTCATTGTCAGATGGAACACAAAGATGCCAAAGAGACGAAATGTAGAACTCGGTACATTAATAGTTTACAAGGAAGTTCAAATATTATGAAAATTATTAAACAGAAGCAAAACGAAGACAGGTTACTTAAGAAATTATATCACATCTTAATGGAAATGAGGCTCACATATCTTATGAAACAATCAGTATTTTCAAGTATTTAAAGATTTTACAGATACAAGATGACGTATTGATGAATAATACAGACGGAAAACTTCCAGTAGTTGTACACGGCTCGTACGTAAAGTTTTTAGTAAATTATTTTCATATTGAACTATACCATCTGGGTATCAAGAAAACCTTATTTTATTTAAAGGATTTTTTCTTTTGGCCATCCATGAATCAGGTTATTACATAGTGTATTAATAAATACAAGATTTGTGCTAGTAGAAAGATTGATTAAGGAAGAACAAAAGAAATCCTATTGCCAAGAACAGGAAAACGATTTTTAGAACAGATAGTAGTGGATATTGCATATATGGAGACAAAAGAAAGTAAGAAATGCATGATAGTGATAATAGATCGTTTTAGTAAATTGGTCAGTTTATCAGCAGCAAGTACACAGGATGAAGCTCATTTTGAATAATTGGAAATATCGTTTTGGTAGACCTGAAAGTATTCTTACAGATAGAGGAAAAAAATTTGAAGGAGCAATGTTTCGTGATTGTGTGGAGAAATTTGGTATAAAACAAGAATTTAGTTCACCGTACCAACATCAATCGAATGATTTAGCATAGCGAATCATAAGAGCAGTTCGGGACATGTTGGCAACATTGTTGACAGAGATTAAAACAAATAATTATTGGTATAGATTTTTACCAGAGATTGAATTTAGTTTGAATGCTACAATACAAAACTCTACAAAACCTTTTGAAATTGTATATGACCGAAAAATTAATTTATATTCAGGAGTAGGACATATACAAAAATGCAGAGAAGAAATTGAGGATAAAACGAAAACTAATCTAGAGAAGGCAGCTACAACTATGCAAAATAGAGATTCAGACAACCGGATTACTCGAGTTTTCATAGTGGGATAGAAAGTATTAGTACGCTTGGAACCGCATTGAAAGGAGGGAATTCAATATGAAGGACCTTACAAAATTTTAAAATTCTTATTGCCAAGACAAGTTGAATTACAATTTCCACACTCAATCAAATCAAGAACAATTGAATGGCTGAAGAAGTATAAAGAAAATCCAGAGGAGGAGAGTGATGTCCAATAATGAATATTAAAGACATTGTTTTAATATTCAAAATTAAGTATACGTTTTTGATTTTAATAAAATTTAGTAGAAATTATATTATGATTTCTGCAGAGATTGTAACTGAATAAGCGGCAATAAGAGCAATGGTTGTCAGATATTTAGATAAATCCAAGTTTTTCTTAAGTTTGGCTCAATTTACGAATAAAATGAAAAGTTTATATATTTTCAGTCAAATAACAATAAAGTAGAAAAAGGAATAGTTAAGGTTAACCACTTGCGCTATGATTTAATTTTCGGTAGCTGGGCCGCGCTCTACTATATATGTAAAGAATCGTATAAGTTCGAATAATGACGTTACGTATGTCAGCCGACGTTGCACACACGTCATTTTTGTTTTTGCGACAAATGCTACCGACGTGGTATACACGTCACTTGCGGTTTTGAAAAAAATCATCAAGGCGTGCCTGGCACGTCAATATAGAGCAAGTGGTTAAAGGCAAGCTAAATTTTATTTTTGATAATCAGTAAAACTATTTTGAGATTTAAGCACGTTTGCAAGTGTTTTCAAAAGTCTTGATAAAAGTAGTGTGTAGCCAAAAGTGTATTAGGAATATTTTTTTATTTCAGTATTTATTAAACGCTTAATTTAAAATATATTTTCCAGATTTGAATATATTTGTCACTGATTTTGCGTTACAATATAGAAAGGGAGAAAAACGTGGAAATGCTGATGGTATGTCTCGTTTAAATAATACCATATTCTCTCATTATCAGATGGAACAAAAAGATTCCGAAGAGGCGAAATGTATAACTCAGTACATTAATAGTTTAGAAGGAAGTTCAAATATTTTGAAAATTATTAAACAGAACCCAAGCCACACTGTCAATTAATTAAGGGTGCCACCTTATTTTTTTACAAATAAGTAATGGCTATCTGGTTTGTTTTATCAATGGTAAAAACCAATACTCAAAAAGTACACGTTTCAATTGGTATCACAACAGAACGAAACGCATTTTAAAAAGACCCGTTTGATTTCACGATGAGTCTGAAGAAAGTTACAGTGTTAAATTTACCCTCTCGTTGAAAGCCTCACAGTAACACATGTGTGATCTTCAGCTTTTTAATTTCATGTGTCAACACAAGAAGTGCTTGTGATATTATTTGACGTAGTATGGAAAAATTGGTGTTTAATAAAGCAAAAAGAATACCATTTCAATAACAATACAAATATATATTTTTATTTAATAATATTAGAGAATATATGTTAAACCGTCTTTAGCAGTATAAGAGTCGATATTATCTAGACCGCTTTTTAGTGGTGTATAGAGTACCATTGACGAATCCACTGCGTACCATAGGTTGCCGACCCCTGTTGTATATTATATAATTCCTTTTCTATTGATTTTTCAATTTATCAAGTTATAAAAAATATTGATCAACGTAAATGTTTGGTCTAATATAATATTTCATGAACAATAACTTGGGATATAGAAGATCTACATGTTGTTTTTCTAATCACGTAGTTTTTATCTATTATTATCTAAGGAAGAAACAAAACTCAGAAATCCAATCAATTATAATATTTTCAATAATTTTATGTTCTGCCAGGCGACAAAACTAACATTTCTAGACGTTTAATGTTGGTTTAATGAATTCCAAGATTATTATCAATATATACTGTTTAAATTGGTCTGGTATGCGGTACTTGGTCGACTTTTGAAGGATTTGTAAAACTGATGAACCTCTTCCAATCCTAGATTGCAATTATGAACCTATTTTCAAGAGTTCTAGGTATGAAACGACCGACCTTTGCTAAACACTATTTTATTCACTGCATTATGATTTTAATTTTTATAGAACTCGGAATTATTTAATTTTTTCAACTGCTTTTTAAATGGTAAAACCTTTATTATCAGGTTAAATTGATTAAAATAATATTTCAAAGACTTAAACTTTTGATGACACTAAATAATACTTTTTGATAATCTGGTTTTAGAATGATTAATCTTTACATAGACATTACTTTGACGGTAAAATAAAATTTAATGAAATTCAATTTAACTATTTAGGGTTAAACGTTTAAAGATGTTTTCAGGTTAAAGAAATCAAAGCTGGTGGAGATTTGATGTTAGCTTCCAAAAAGATGTCGATTTTACCTGGTTTCAATTTACAAGGATATCCTAATCGAGATTCCACAGCCTATGTGAAAAAATACGGTCTAACTAATGTTCATACTCTAATAAGGGGAACTCTTAGATACAAAGGTTTTACTGATGCCATGTGGTCATTAATTCAGATGGGTCTTCTTTCACCTAAGCCGGATCCTCATTTACATCTTAATGGGCCAAAAATAACTTGGGTAATTTATAAATATATAAGATTGAATATTTCATATCAAAATTTAGAAACAATTTATGTGTAAACAAATGGAAATGAACATAGATATTTTTACGGGAACACTAAAAAATGCAGTTTTTGAAAAATTAAACGAAGACAAATTTAAATTCTCTTGTCTTGAAGAGTTATTTGAATTTTTTAAATTTCTTTATTTAATTTAAAAATTAAGTTTTGGTTTATTCAAAGATAATGAAATTGAAAAGAAAGGTACTCCTCTTGCCACTATCTCTCATTATCTTTCCCAGAAATTGGCATATGGTGAGTAGTTTTAATTGTTGAAAAATCTCCTCAAAATATCATATCTTCAATTGATTTTAAAAATTTCTCATTAAATTTAATTCGACTCTAAATCTAAATTGCTATACATTTCGCATTGTGTTGCCGGTTAATCCAATCGAACTAATTTCCCTTCTATTTTTTATTATTATTATTATTATTGAAATCACTTGAAAAAGGCTGTTCCGAAAATACGTGAATACCATAAATAAATCTGATTCATAGTCAAATTTTGTAGAAAATAGGTCTTTTATAAATAAAAATAAAAGGAAGTCAGAAAGTGAAAAACAGAAACTCCTTATAATATGATGTTATTATTATCATTATTTTTATTATTATTTTATTATTATTATTGTTTTTTTTATTATTGTTGTTTTTATTATTGTTATTAATGTTATTATTATTGTTATTATTATTGTTATTATTATTGTTGTTATTATTATTATTATTATTATTATTATTATTATTATTATTATTATTATTATTATTATTATTATCTGTTACGTGGCGGTCAATATTAAATTTTTATTCAAATATTCAGGTCCACTAACAAATTTGGTGGGTTTATTTAGTCTATATCAGGGCCGTTCCTGGGTACATGGCCGCCTGCGTTCTGGTATGCACGGCCGCCCTTTGATATAACATCAAAATCAAAGAAAAAAAACAAATTTTAATTCATAATGTTTATTACTATACTTATATATCTAATGTAAATATAACCATAAATATAACCATTGAATATAAAACGTTAATATATTTTGACACGCCTATAAATCTATAATATTACAATCAAAAATTTACTCTACGCGATTTTTTAGAGGCAAATTCTTCAACCGCACCTTCAATATTTGTGGAATCAGCAATTTCACTTTCAATTGCAATAATTGATATATTACTGAGACGCTCTTGAGTCATTGAAGTTCTCAGATGGTTTTTGATTATTTTTAATTTTGAAAAACTTCGCTCTCCAGATGCAACAGATACTGGAACTGTCAGTAATAGTTTTAAACTTGTGGCGACATTTGGGAAAGAAGTCTCTAAGTTGTATTTGTATAAAAACTTTATGAGTTCTTCGGGCTGCTTTCTGTCTTTTATGATAATTTTTAAAGAAACTAACTCTTGATATAATTCTACGCCACTAATATCACAAGATTCGCCATCTTTAAATTTATTATGGAGATCGAAACAACTTTTTTTTATTTCCTCATGTTCCATATCAATAAATTTGTATAGAAATCCAAAACAACGTTCGAAACCTGACAAAGTTTCAAAACGGGTGGTAAGAGATGAAATAGCCGTATCGAGTATTACATAGAAAAAACTAATTTGAAAATGTTCTTTTGGAGTAAATTGAATATCTTCATCTCTTTCATAGCTAAATTGTTTTCGGTGATGTCGGCTACGTACACTAATTTCGGCAGGAAAATCCGGTTCAGTTTCAAGTGCTACACAAAGTTCATTAGAAATCTGCAAATAATTTTCGAAACTTTCGTCATTTCTAATGCTTTTAAAAAATTTCAAAACTTCCTTAATTGATTCAGCGCACGAACTGATATTCCAAGAAACTTTCTGCATCATTTTGCTAATAAAATCTACCTTTTCCAAGATTTCGTACCATATTATTATTGAAGAAATAAATTTATAAGATTTAAGTTTCATTGCCAAACATTCAGCTTCATGTCGAACTGTTGGCATTGAAGATTCCTCAGCTATTTCTATAAGGCTGTCATAAATTTCACCTAATTCATTTCGCAGTGGTCTAATCGCTTTAATTCTTGCTTCCCATCGAGTTTCACTAACTTGTTTTAATGTTAAAGATTTTACATTTTTCTTTAAAACTTGCCATCTAAATGGTGATGCACTGAAAATGTTGTATATTGCAGATACATTACTGAAAAAATCCACCGTTGAAAACGAAACATTAGCTGCGTCATTAATGACCAAATTTAATGTATGCGCGTTGCATGGCATGAACAGAGCTCGGGGATAATTGTCCAAAATTCGTGTTTGTAATCCTCTATGTTTTCCGGACATGTTAGACCCATTATCGTATCCCTGGCCCCTCATATCGCTAATATTTAATTCAAGATAGTTTAACCTTTGAATTAAGAAGTCGTAAAAAGATTCTCCAGTACATTTTTTAGCTTGGTAAAAGCCAATGAAATTTTCTCCTACTTCAACTTCATAATTTTTAATATGTACATACCTAATAACCATTGTAATTTGCTCGACATGTCCAGTGTCCGGCGTACAGTCCAAAATGACAGAAAAATATTTTGCCTCTTTTATTGATGTTAATATATATTTTGGAATTTGGGTTGCGTTGTTTTTTCGTGACGAGATAAGTTGTCGGATATGTGTTGCCAATCGTTGAAGGCTTCATTAACTAATTTTATTTCCTGTTTGCCAAATAATTTACAACAGAAGCAAAATGTGGCATAATTTTTTGGAGAATAGATTAACCACTCACGATTAAACTTTTCCCCATTTGGCAGTTTTCTATGGAAATAAACCTTTGAAAATGATCTTCCAAATTCATTTAGTGGATATGTAGATTGTATATTTTGAACAAAGCCTTTTTCAATTAAAATATCCAGCACTTTATCGGTAAGTGCCAAAGGCCAGCAAGCTGGATCATTTAGTTCTATACACATATCAAAATATTCTTCGTTAATTTCAGTTATATCGTCGATATTTGGAGCTGCAATATCTGTTATTTCATCATTACTACCAATTATTATCATTTGTTTTTTCGGCAGATAATACATTTTCATTCGAAAAAAATTCTCTGCTTGGATTTGCTTGGCTACTGCAAGCATTTTGTATTTCTGTATGGTTTTCCAAATATTTGGTTAGTGAACCAAAGATATTTTTAGTAACACGTTGTTTTTCTACTCTTTTTCTTTTATAATGTGCTCCAGACAATCTTTTCGTTTTTCTTCCAGTCATTCTTAGGCCTTTTAATAAAATATTTAAAAATATCAATGACACTTCAATCAACTATTTGTCTATTTCCACGATTATATATGACTATATATTAACATTGTTATTTTGCTTTTCATTTTTTTTGTTTTTCTGGTCGTCAGGCCGCCTTTGAATTTGGCCGCCTGCGTGCGGCGCACGTAATTAACGCCGGTCAGGCACGGCCCTGGTCTATATTATGGTAAACAATTTAAAACTTTACTGATCAATTTCTTCGCTAATAGAAAGGTATAATAAAATATTTTAGTATAAATATTCTTTGAAAATAATTGAATCAAATTATTCTGGCATTGAGTAGGCTAATTTATTTGAAAATTAGAGTGATAAGAATGATTTAAATACAGAAAGAAACAAAGTAATAATGCTTTGTTTTTTCTAACTCATAATTGAATTAAATTATTAATGAATCTGTATATTTTTGTTTAAATAAATAAATTGAAATTATCAAAATTAAATTTCGTACATGAAAAAATTAAATTTTAACGCATAAATTAATACATAAGATAGAATTAAAATGAGTTAATTGACAAGTTCTCCATACACAAATAAATACAAACCGTTATATGCATGGGAATTTATTAGAAAAAAAATGAAAGATATCTTAATCCTTTGAGTCCCACTGCGGTAAATTTACCCACAAGTAGATAAAAAACTATCAACATTTCAAATTTGCTTTACAGTTACAATATCAATTCCCACATGTCACTCCATTTCTAACAAGTTAATACAAGTAACCTTTTTTTAGCGTCAGTATTGACATATATATTATATTTTTAAAATACTTTTTTGTTAATAAATTCGATGTTTCTTTTCTCAATCTGATGATTCCGCTATAAAATTCCAACGAAATCATATATCCTTTTTTAGTTGTAACTGAAAATGAGTGAGATTTTTGCCCGCTAAAGTAATATCTGGTTAGTAAAATAACTCGATTGGAGAAAAAGTAATCTGAACCTTAATTACTTAATTAATTCAAGTCTTAAAGGCTTAATAAATTTTTTTGTATTAATGATCTGCCAGACCCATAATTTGAATATTCGGCATTTGATTATCTGTTATCTACTTAGGCTAATAAACATTTTTATTATTAATAAACATTTATTTTATTCATATGAAATTTGAAGTGTTTTCAAGGTCAATTATGTGCTACGTGAATAATTTTGTAACTTTAATGACAAATCTACCTAATGTGTAAGATCTGGTACACCAAATAATGCCATCGTGTCATACATAATTTTACGTCACGTTAGGCACGCGTCTAAAATATTCGATAAGTTTGGATTAAAATTTGTTATATTTAATCATAAATTTAATTGTAAATAAAGGAGCTAATCTATTATAATGTAAACTTTAAAAAATTACTTATAATCTTTATAATAAACATTTCAAGAATTTTTGAGTGGCTATTTTAAGTGTTAAAGCTGCAATATATGACTTCTTTAATTATTTGAACTTATCTATGAACTTTGTACAATTTTGTACTTCACTATTTATTAGGTTTTTTATGCTAACAAAAATTAATGAAAACTAAATTTAAATAGTATGAAGTGCATTAAATTATATGAATTCCACAAATTTATTTTTTAAAGCGCTTGTTAATCATAAATAATATATAGTATATATTTTTATTTTATTTTCTTTTAAATTATATTTACTTTAATTTTTTCCTTGTACCTTATTCATTGTGCATTTTTATTTTTATGTGACTGTGTAGCTTGTTTTCTTGACAATTAACCGGTGAAGTTAAAATCATTACTGTTATTGTTTTTTTTTAACCAGCAGATATGATAGTAATTAAAAAATTTTGATCCTTGCAGAAAAAAATGAAAGAGATGTCGTGATTATGGCTCATGAAGTTCTTGTTAAATGGCCAGAAAACAAATTAAAGAAACTTGATGTTCGACTGGTTGTTTATGGAGATCCTAATGGTTTCATGGCCATGGCTACAACTGTTGGTTACCCTACTGCGATTGGGGTAAAAATGATTCTTGACGGTACATTTTGTTGTGCATAGATAATTTAATGGTCTAATGTGTGAAACAGGAGAAATCCAGAAAAAGGGGATAGTTTTACCATTATCCGTTGATATCTATCGGCCAATGTTAAAGCGATTGAAGAAGGAAGGGATAGAGATAATGGAAACCACTACAATTATGGATGAATTCTAACTGCTAGAATATTTAGGCATTATTTAATATAATTAATTTTCCTAAGTACCGATTTTTTTTGTTAATTATCGGTAACTGATTTAACTTATAATTTAATATTTGTAAAACTCTTTTAAATTCAAAATATGTTCTTTACCTTTGTTTTCTATTTATTTTTAAGGACTCAGCTGTGTAAATTTGCAAATCGTATTGAGAATATGCTATCATTTTATAAATAAAATATTTTGTTATTTGTAATAGTTTTTTGGGTATCATTTTTCTTATAATTGATTTTTGTTTGTTTGTGCTGGATTTCATTTTGGGATAACTTGGAAGTTATATAAATTCTGTATTTTTAGTGAATAATTGCTTTCAAAATAGTCCAACATCACAGTGAACCGTTCCATTAGAGTCTAATGTAGTGTTTTTCAATCTTTTTCTAATGGAGGCACCATAATTTGGTAAAAATTATCCATTTCTTTTTTTTAAAACAATTTAAAATGATCTTTATTTAAAAAATTTAATCATAAAGCAGTCGCATTTATGTTAACAACGAAGACATAATTACAACACCATTTGATAATCTGATATACTTATGTAGTTTATATATGATATTAAGGCTAGAATAGGCGAAAATAAAGATTTTTATAACAAAAATGCTATGTCATAGGAAACAATAGGTATAGGATAAATATATGTATTAAAAAATGATCAGGAATACAATATAAAATGGCAATAGGATGATAACTCCAATTTTGGTTCATTTTGACAGCAGTTGATGGTGATTTTAAAGTTTTGAGTTTAATTTTGTAGGATAGTGGTGCCTAATCTATGGCACGCGATCAATTATATGCTGAATTTTAAAATATTTACCGTTTTTAAGTCAAGAAATTGCTATACTACATTTAAGGACTTTTCAATTCAACTTATACATGGATCATACAAAAATCATATTTATTTTTCCAAAAAAACTTGGAAAATTAGTTTTTTAATCGTGTCGGTTTTAAATCAAAATAATTATTTTTAATTAAATTTTGGAATTCAAACAACGTATTTGTTAATTATTTAGACATTTTAATTAGATCTTGACCGATTGCATTATTCTCCGATTGTTCCGATTTCCGATTTTTTAAACGCGACTTGTCATAATTTGATTTTTTTACTTGGTTCTTCTAAATACGTTTAATGTTAGCATTGGGTATTATAATATAATTAAGTGATGCACGTCTTGTTTCGTCACTAATCTATATTTATCCAGAAAAGTTGTTGTCTTTTGACTTCTGATTTTTTGTCAGAGTAATTCTCGGTTATCTGTGAATTAATTATTTATCTTGAACAATCGGCTGTGGATGGGGAACCGATTTCCGATTGTACAGATTGCGGCATTTCGCTCCTATAATCGGCCCGATTGTGAATGTTACTGATTAATCGGTCGAGCTCTAATTTAATTTAAATTATTAATTTAACATGCATTTATTAATCAACTCAATCAAACTTATTTATCTAAATAAAATATTTTTAGTCGATATATATTTATCACTGCACAATAACATTTTTCAATAATATATTATTTTTGACCTCATTTTTTACATCGACTTATACACTGAGCAAATGATGATACGCATATAATGAATCCGAAGAAGAATGAATTGAAATATATTCCGACAGTAAAACAGTAGAGAAAATTCTCTGTCAAATGCGCTGTACTTCGACTCAGCCGATGAAATTTTTCATGAAAAAATCAATTAATAGTGAGATATTGTCTTTAATTTGGTGGAGGATGACGCCAGTGGCGATATTGGATGCGTCAGTTGTGGGGTAAATGAAAGGTCATGACAAAGATAGTGAAGAGTCTCAGTCCTGGCTAGATATTCTTTGACTTTGGTAAATAAGTTATGTGTTATGTCGGACCATTTAATGAAGGAGTTCTTTTTGCCTGTGTTCAATGCTGAAAGAGGTACTATTATATGAGATGCGTTTTTAATAAATCTGTGGGTCAAGTTGACAATTCACAAAAACTTACGTAGTTGTGTGAAAGTGATTGGTAAGGGAAAGTTGTGGATTACATCGAATCGTTCGGTTAAAGTCTCACGACTCGTATATGAGAGTATGTGACCGACGAATATGACGTGTTTTTGAAATTGATCTTTAAATTGTGACGGTTCAATATTTTGAGAAACTTGTGCAAATCTTTTGTGTTACTGTCACTATCCGATCATGTTATGATGACATCAACAATGTACGTGAAAGTCTGAAGAACATCATGAAAATGGTGTCCATTTAGCGTTGTAATAACTGCTGAGTTTCTGAGGTCAAAAGGCATGAACATGTATTCAAAATTTCCTAATGATGTGGTTGCTATTGTTTTGTGAGCATTGTCGTCATGCTTGTGGAACAAGTGATAGGTTTTTAGGAGATCTATAGTTGAGAAGACAATATAACGTGAAAAGCGCGTTACTATATCTTAGTCATGCGTCGATGGACTTTCCATTATCGCCAAGCTGTTTTTCAAATTTATTTTAATTCTGTATTTCTTCCTGAGATGTTTGTTTAATTTCTTACTTTTCTTCATTCATTTGTGATTATTTCAATTTTGCTATTTCATTTGATTTGCCTATTTTTTGTTTTGTAAACAATATTTAGTTGACTTTGTGTCATGTTTACGTGTTGAATTACCGCTACATTTAAATTAATCCTCAATATCCTTGTTTTTGCACAACATTGAAATCTCTGAATGTATGGTTGACAATAAGTTATAGCACAAGTTTTTATTATAGTATGGAGTTAAGTAACAATTAGAAATTTAATAATGTGAGTACAATTTAAATAATTTTTAAAGATTTAAATTCAACTCAATCCTGAACCAAATTAATAAAATAATAGTAAGTGCTAAATGCTATCATAAACATTATACAATGTTACTCAATTAATAATAAGAATCCACTTCCAAAGACCGAATTTACTCCTTGCTAATAAAAAATAAAGGCATTCTTATAATATTTATTGAAATTAACAGTTTGGAAGCTGAAATTCAAAATAAAATTCAGAAGCTCTAAATTATTTCAGTACAATATATAAAATTCAATCATTCATACAACTTGAAAATTTTGTAAGATATTATCGCAAAAAATATCACAGAAGTAGCAACATTTAATTTGGCAAAATTATAAAAATTCATAACTATATTTTCTTAATATTAGATAAATATGAAATTTGAAATATATATGTATATATATATAGATAAGCTCCATTTATTATTATTATTATTATTATTAATAATACTCGACTGACAACAGAAGAACATAATAAAAATCTGTAAAAATCTCTAATTATATCTAGTCATAGGCTACTTCAACTAAATCAATAGTTAAATGTTTGCTAAACAATGATACAAATCAAAATATAAAAGACAATATATTGTGTGTGTAATATTTTACAAGCATCATGTATATAAACCGTCTCTTGTATTATCTATTTTTTGTTTAAAAATAAAATCCTAAACATGTACTTCAACATTTTCAATGTTGTTGAAAAAGCAAATATTCTAAAGTTCTACAGTTTAAACTTTCGATGGAAGCATTCCATCTTCATCATCACATACACGCACGCGCACACACACAAGCACAATACTCGAGGAAAGATTACAAACTGGCATTTTCTTTCCGGTTAGCGCTTAGACGGTTTTCAATTGGATGGTATGTTCATTGGTTGCTGTTGGCTTGGTCTTATTCCATGATGGCGAAATATATTGTAATCAGTATTAAAGAAGTCGAATCCAGCAAAAACATCTTTACCTAAGGCTGCTATTTCACATGAATTTTCAATCGGAGTCAAAACTGGATCCTCTGATGTAAAATCCTAAAAGTAATTATAACGAGTAAAATGGTTTTCATGAATCAGTGAATAATTATTTTACAAAATTTCAAAAATTGTGACAGAATTATTTGTTATGATTATCAATTGATTTTCAATTTTGCTCAGAGAACCAAGGAATAATTATTAATTTTTATTTTATGCCTTTATATTAACATATGATTACGAATAATTTTCATTTCAGTCACTAAGGTTACCGTTCGTTACAATTTCCTTGGTTACCTAATTAAAATATATATATGACAGTGGTTCTCAAACTAAAGAACTTCGCGTGTGATGGCCCCTCTTAAACTTAATAATGCTCCACCTTAGTTAAGGGAACATCGATAGGTAAGCAAACGGGAGGTATAGAACACTGTAAACTGAACGAATTATGCGAACAAGGAAAAGCTCTAATAAAACTAAATTCTATTCATAGTTGATAAGGTGCAATTTTAAAACCAGTTTTTTATGATTATTAGTGTTGGTACTTTCCGATTATCTCGACCTCATCAAAAAATGAACAATTTCAATTTTAAAAATCTTTTTAAACCAGTTTGGGGAAATAAACAACAGAATAATCATTCTCCAGCAGCAGGTGGCCAAAGATTCTACAACACAGAACTACCAGAAATTCTAGGAGCCTCTCAAAGTGTTAATTGTTAAAAAAGATAGAGATTAAACATTTATCTTATTATTACATATTAGAAAAAAATAACTTAAAATCGTCAAAGTTAGAAAACTTGACCTAAGAGTTTCTTCAAATCTATTCGAATAGAACTCCTCTTTACAAGGAGCTGTGTGATTAAAAAAATTAAAAAATTAACAAATATTTTAATAAAAGAACGAATTTGAATTTTCAATTTTTAATATGTTTTAGATTAATTATTAATAAAATTATATTTAAAAAAAAATCGATTTGAAATATATAATAAATGATCAACTCTACGATGCAAAATTTACTAGTATTGACTATTAAATTTTAGACAATGCCAATTTAAAGATTTTTAAAATTGAAATTGTTCATTTTTTGAAAAAGTCGAGATTGTTTATTTTATTTCAAAGTTATTGTGATTTAGTAAATTTTTGGATTTTATATTAGTTCTGTAAGGATAAATATTAAAAATAAAATTTATAAATAATTAATTTAAATTATCTAATAATAATACAGAATTCTCAAAATATAATTGTTTAAATATCCTCAGAACGGCAGAAATTCGAAGGAATTTAAATTTGTTATATGAATAAATATCTTATAAAAATAGCAAAGTATGATATTGTACTAGTATGATGTGAGCCCGTCAGATATAGGACAACCCTTCGCCCTAGAAAAACCATTAAGCTAAAAAAATAAGTCATTATCAAAAACCAAAAGTTGATCAGGGTCATTTTAAGGTCAAAATTTGGAAAATGCATTGCAAAGATAAGAATTCAGGATAAGAAGCAAACAAAATTTATAGTCTTATCGTGTGTTGTGAACGAAATGTTAGGTTTATATTTGAATCAATGACTCTAATGATCTCTATCGATTTCCATACGAACTCCACTCGTGCCCTTGAATATCGAATGACTCCCAAAAATATGTGTAAATTTATTAATACCAAATTTACAACACAAAATATTAGATTGAGCTAAAATTGCCAATGTATTTCCAATTGATTAAGTTCTAACCAATAGAATGTTTTTAACTTTACAATTCTTTTAATTTATTCACTTTAATATTATTCTCACCTATTTCCATTAAAACTACTTTAATATGTAGCAATAAATTGCCATAAATTTTCCTAATGGTTATGATCTGATCATAATTTGTTTATACTTATTTTATATTATGTCCAATAACAATACTTTTTAATTTTGACTTTAAACATATTTTGATCGCTCATTTTTCACGACACCGACTAAAACTCCTACTCCAGAGCCCTAAATTTATAACTTCCGATAATCAATGTTTTGTTTTGTTGCTCGAGTTAATTTTCAGATCATTACCAGATGTAATGTCAAGCTGAAAAATTAGCATTTTCGACACTTCCGTCTTTTTGCTTTTAATCTAGGTTATAAGGACGCACAAATGCTGCTCACTACATTTGTAGCGTATATGGAGAGGGTGCAATAAAAGAACTGTTCGTCAATGTTATATTGAGTTCAAAAATGGAAATTTTGAGCGCAAAAGCGCACCTCATTCTGGACACTCAGTTGAGTTCGATAAAAATCAATTCAACCAACTATTGAATGGAAATCCATGTTTAACGACAAAGGAACTGACAGAGAAAATTGAACTCTTCCACGCAGCTATAGAGAAGCTCTCTTCTCTGGTTTGCTTGCTCGTCACCAAAAAATGGAGTTGTAAATTAATATTAAACAGCTTAATGAATGGCTTAGCCCGGTTAAACAAGCGACACCGCATGTGAAACAAGATTTACATCTGCTTAAAACGATGATGTGCGTATGGTGGGACTGAGATGTGATTATCCATTACGAACCAAAAGTTCTAAGCGGAATCAGTTGATTAACAGATGGAACGACTCGATGCAGCTATTCAAAGAAAAAATACCTAATCGACAGCATGGAGTTCTTTTCCTGTACAACAACGACAACACTCATGTAGTCAATATGACCAAGGAAAAAAAGATTAAATCTTGGTTGGATGAATTTTTCTAATGCAGACCGGGTAATTTCTACCGCAGATGTATTGAAAATCTTGTTGAACGCTGGGAAGAAATTGTAACCAACACAAGGGAGAATAAATTATTGATTAATTAATTGTTGATTTTTATTGAAAACTTTTAAAAAGTTTTTTTTAAATTGGCCGAATTTAGTTGCCAACTAATAGTATAAGGACATGCCATTGTCATCATCGAGTAGAACCAAAAATATATTATTTGAACAAAATATCAATATATTTCTAAAATTTAACAAAAAATATTATCTATCAATTTAATTTTTTAAATATTTTATAAAAAATGCATTATTAATAAATTATATTTTTAAAACACATAAAAATAATTTTCAATTCAAATATTCTTTCCATACATTCAAAACATCATTTTACAAATATTATTTCCATATACCGTTTCAAATACGGCAATACAAATACAAACACAATACCAATAAATTCCTCCAGTCAACAGTGATCAAGAACTTGGGAACGGAGATGACGAGTAGTCATTCAAATGTATGTGGCATTGCATCCAGGACATCTCACAGCAGTTTCATGTGAGTATCGGAGGTGTGCGTGACATCCTGAATGAATATGATGCTTGAAAATCGGCATTCAGGGTTGTCCCACGTTTTCTTTCCTCTGAGATGTGTGAAAACCGTAAGAAATGCTAACAGGCAAACCTTCTCATTTTTATGAGCATGGTTACCAATGTAACCAATGTCTCAGAAATATCATTACTGTAAATGAAACCTCTTTATGTTCCTGAGATAAAGCGTATGTCCAGAAAAGAGTTCCAGAAAGATAACATCTGGAAATTATCATCAGAAATCTTTGACGTTGACATTTTTTAGGGATCAAAGTGCATAATTTACATGGATTTCACTGGGCAAATGCAGGAAGTAATCACTGAAAGTCAAGCATTCTCCTTCTATTGCTCCTCCAAGGCAACGCCACAGTTCACAGGGGAGAAAAATGGATTTGCTCTCTTAGATCGCCCTTCCTACAGTGCCAATTTTGCCCCAGCGACATTTATCTATGCAGACATATCATAAAACATTTGCGATGAAAAGCCTACCTAAATACTGCAGATTTGAAACAGGACGTGGAACTTTTCTTAAAAAAAACAAAAGGCTTTTGGGAACATTTTTGAAGTGAAAGCTACAACGTAACTTATGTTGAAAAATAAAGCCTTGATATCCCTGTTGTTTCTATGTTAAAATAGAGACCATTCTAGAAACGGCGTTCTTGTTTGTTTCCTTTATCGCTTAGTCCGAGTACCAGGTATTCTTTTTTTTTACAATTACTTAAGTTGTCAGTTTCTATTTTGTAAATAGCTTTGTCTAGGAACCTTAAAACGATTTTATATTGCTATTTGTAATTGTCTCATCAATATCGGTTTCTTCGGAAAAATATATTGATTTTTACTTTGTTCTTTTATTTTTTGCGGTTACATTTTATATTTTCATTGCTTTGCAAATAATCCAGCTTCCACCTTGATTTTATATAACCCCAACTATTTCTTTTTAACAATCTCGTCAAGTATAAAAAACCAGAAATTACGAAAAGTAAAGCATATAATGGAAATTTTTTTAGTATTCAATAGCTGTAAAATTTTGCAATTTTAAAAATGATACAAATATCATGCATAAAACATATAAAGAAGCATTTAATAACAGTACCCATTTTTAACAGTCATTAGAATTGTCCTAAGAGCAACCAAAGCGACGAATCAATAATTAAATGGAAATTTAATTAACTTGCTTTGTTGAGGAATTAAATAACAACTATCATTGACTAAGGATTATGCACAATTCGATCGATATTTTGTATTTTTTATAATTTACACAGAATATTGATGGAAATGTCAAAAAATAGAAATAAGGGAAATTGAAAGAAAACGATTTTATTGATGCTCTAAATGAAAGTTTACACAATTTTTTTATACCAAATTTTCATTAGTTATTTTTTCGTATTTAGAGTAATAATGCTACTAATAACACATAGAATGTGCTTATCAATCGCTGTCCATTTGTCAACAGCATTGATTTATTTTTCTGGTTCTTTTGATCCTCGTCCATCATAACGCCGGATGTTTAATGTAAGAATATCTTGACATAATTTTGGTAAACATTCCATTGATGATTTTGTTGTTTTTGAAACTGCTTTGATGTTCTAAATTTTCGGCGTGGCCGCAAATTGCATTCAACTCATTTTTAAACGGATTAAATTCAATCAAGAATTATTTCACAAAAAGTGCCAAATAATCAATTATTTAAACACAAGATAATTTAAATATCTTAACTAAACTAATCCAAACCTTTAAGATACTTTTAAGATATATTGATCATTTACTCGTTTTATCAATAGTCTCATTTATCCACAGTGAAATTCATTGATTTTTCCGTTTCTAATTTAATTCATTTGTCAATAACCATAAATTATTAATTCCTAGCCAAGATATGTGATGACAAAATAATATGTCGAAATTAGGAGAATTAAAAATCAATATTTAAAATATAAATTTAATAGAATCTGAAAACCGGTAATCAGTTATTGAAATACATTAAATTTGAGTAGATAAATAAATTAGGGGATTTTTTTTATAAAAATAAAATTAATAAATGATTTAATATGTAAACCGCCGACAAAAATTAACATAAGCTCTGATGTTAAAGATGTTAACATTATTGATATTGCAGCATGGATATATTAAGCAAAAAATTAAGTTTTTATACCTCATATGGACATAAATATATATAATCTAAAATCGAAAAATTGTGATAAATCCATAAAATCTATATAACAAATAGAATATTTACTTTATCAAAATTGCTGGTATCTGTTCGAGATCGGACTTTCGGACGAAATGGTGGCCGAATTCGCCTTTCTTCCAGAAGTACCCAATCGATTTCTCTGAAAAATGGATGCCTCATTATAGCCTGCTGCCCTCCTTCATGAGCAACACACCCGAGTCGTTTCAGTGGGTTTTTAATTAAAAACTGAATAATAACGTCATGATAAATGCTATCCAATGGTGAATATAACAGCTATATATACTTTAGAGACAATGTCAACTGAGGCCGGCTGAAGAGACGAAGGAAAAGACACAGAATCGTAAGATATAGCGTTAAATAAATCCTGTTCTGTATCTCCTTCAAATGGCGGAGCTCCAGCCATCATTTCATACATCAATACTCCAAGAGCCCACCAATCTACGCTGAAACCGTAATCCTGTTCTGCTAGTATCTAATTTGAACAAATTTAAAAGCAATCAATAGGTGTTTCCTCTATTACTTCTGGTGCAATATAGTCTGGAGTACCGCAAAATGTCGACGTAAGTTTGCTTCCACTCATGCCCTCTTTGCACATACCGAAGTCCGCTAATTTACAGTGTCCTTCTGCGTCCAATAAAATATTATCTAATTTCAAATCTCTATATATGATTCCGTGTTTATGGAGAAACATGAGAGCTAATGTCACTTCGGATGAGTAGAAACACGCTCTCGGTTCATCGAATCGACGGACACGTTGAATTTGAAACATCAAATCGCCGCCATTCACATATTCCATGACGAAAAACAATCTATCCTGCACGCAAATGAATTCAACGGGTTATCGAGATAAAAACGAAAATCAGTTTTACATCAGTTTGAAAACTGGAATGCAATGCCGTCAGAAAAGGATGCTTGGCTGCCAGCGCCAAAATCCTCTGTTCTGTCATTGTGCATTCGACATCTTCATCTTGTAAAATGACTTCCTTTTTTAATATTTTAATAGCATAAACGTCACAAGTCGATTTGTGCTCTGCTAGGATAACTTTTCCAAAACTTCCTTTTCCGAGAACTTTAACAAAATTAAAGTCACTTAAACATGGAACTTTAGGAGTATCTCCATATTCCTATTCGACAAAAAACAAAAAAAAACAATAAGAAAAATTGGAGTGAATATAAAATTCAATCAATTCATGCTTTGCAATTCAAATTATTGATTTATGAAATTCGGTAACAACCCGGTTTCAACATGCAAATTTATTTCCATAATAACCTGATAACGTTATGTAGAGTAAGCGCACCAATAGAGACTCGCGCATTGATGTGGTTTATTGAATATATTGATTTATGTAATATTATTCATATTTTTGATTCTGTGATTTATAATGCAGTGGGTGCTCTTCAGACCTCGATGATATAGACTAATTTGGATTATATAAAAGATATAGGGCAGTGGTTCCCAACCTTTTTAAGATGTATATTTTACCGGTATGTAGTAGACAATATAACGGCGGCGTACCTGTAAATAAATATTTCTGAAAAAAGCGGTCTAGTCCTAAAAGAAATGTGGCAACGCACTTACGGTAAACAAAAAATCCTAATAAAGTTCAAAGTCATGAAACATTTATTGGAGAGAATTTAAATATTTAATTTACTCTATTGTGGATATACACTATATATGTTGCGTACGAGTTGTACCATTACACCTTTGGTTATTATTAAAGTATTTCCGATTGAAAAATTACAAACAATACGCTTTGGTTTGAAAATTATTGTTTAAAAACACATTATTTTAAGCAAAATATTGTTTTCCTTATTATTTATCGCGTACCAGTAGCTCAAAATTCGTGTACCGGTACCGGTACGTGTACCACAGGTTGGGAATCACTGATATAGGGAATTCAGTACTCGAACGTTGATGTAATTATAGATGGGTTTTTACTTGATAAATTGATTTATGGCACATAAAACCTGGTATATTGAAGAGCTATTGATTCCTTTAGTAGTATGGAGTGAGTGCTCCCTATACTTAAATTGTATAGTCTAATTATATAGTATAAGGTTACGGAGGTAGCAATAAAAGATACTAAATATGATTTAGGATTAGGGATTGCCCTTGTCATAACAATGAAATTTTCATTTTTTCTCATTATTATCATAGCAATTGCTACTCTAATAATGCTGCTCCAAAGAATGTTTGCCCCATTATATATTAAATAAAAATTTTCAGTTTTTTAGGTAAAATCTCATTTTTGTTTTCCTAACCTGGATTTAGTTTTACCTACCCTATGATTGCAGGAAGCGTTTTATACGAGTTTCTTTTCATCCCATATAGCCTAAGCATACCGCCCAAAATCAGTAATAGTTACGCTGCTTAAAGGAGCACTTGTATTATTCTTTTATGACGCTAAGTTTCTTTAGATTTGTGAACGTTATTATTATTATTATTATTATTATTATTATTATTTATTATTATTATTATTATTTATTATTATTATTATTATTTATTATTATTATGAGACCAGAAATGTTAAAAAATTAAATAAAACAGTTCAATTAAATTAAAAAGATCAATAAATAGCAAATAAATTTTAAATTAAGATCAAGGCTTAAATTTTACTGAATGTGTTTGATTAGTTAGGTGTTACTCTGATGCGTTACTTTAGGCTTCCTCCTCTAGTGATAACTCATTAAAAAAGTGGCATAGTAAATCGTAACGTTATCTAAATGACATATCGATTGCTGTGATATGAGTCAGTTCAAGTAAACTTTTTAATTAAATTAAATTTAAATTGAATTTAATGTTTATTTAAAAAATAATTAAAAATATTATAAATCATAAATTACTTATTTGCATTGATTTTTAAACTTGAACACACCCTTTGCCATAGTTAACAATAGTTCTTTTTTGTGAATTATCAAGAGGGGGTCAAAGCTGACTTAGCAAAACGGTTTCTTTTGAGAATTGAAATTATTATTTTTTTCTCAAAAATATTCTATTTTTAAAATTATCCTAAAAAGGATAATTCTAAAATATTTGTATTGAATGATGTTAAACGATATTTTGAATTGTTATTTCATCCATTAAATATACATTTTCATTTTGTTAGGTAACCAAATCCCCTTTTATTACATATTTACACATACAGATATATATATATAGGACAGTTTATTTTTGTAGTAATTAATTTCTGCAAAATAAAATGTTCTAAAAATATATTACTGTCACAGTAATGTATTTAGAACGACGATTTTAATATACATCTGTATTAAATAAAGAATATAATCCCAATTTGTTTTGTATGTTTTTTTGAAATTTGGAACATAAATATGACTAATAGGTAAAATGTTAAAAAAACGAATAAACTTTGAATTTCATCATCTTCACTATAAAACAGAAAATTTTCATGTCGCGGGAAACCATTCAAACGCTGAACTCTGGAATGATGAAATTTATCAAATTTCTTTGACAGTGCAACTATTTTCTGCTTTCTATACTATTTGTTTTCCGAGAAATGAGTCCAGGTGATTAGCAGCCACATAAAGATATATATCATGCATATCATGCCAAACCTTAATGTCAATGTCATAATCGTGTAGGACTGAAATTAAAAAGAACCTCAACTGCATTGTTGAAGATTTTCAGCGTCCAAATTTAGGTGGTAAACCTAACTAACCATCCAATCATAAAAACGAAAGAAAATATGTAACGATGTTTATGTGTTTTCTGTAATTCTAAAGTTATGCGCATAATGTACATAGGATATTTTCTATGAATAATATATTTAGATTTCTCATTAAAAACATAATTAAATGATTATTAGTGTGATTTTTATCTTGAAGTGGCAATAAATCAATATCAGTTAAATCTTTTATATTCACCATCTATCTTTTTTCCATTTTCTTTATTTCCTTCTTTGTTAGACTATTAATAAGTAATTTACGAATAATAAATATTGATCGATAGTCTAAAAAAGAAGAAAAAAGTACAAAATTCTCTGCACTATTTTCTGGGACATTATTAAGAATTAATTTCTAAATATATTTTTATTGGTAAATATAAAATGACATTTATGAAACTGTATAAACACTAAATTCCATATTTAGATAGCAAACCTAGAACTGTAGCCATTTCATAACCAGAAACCAGTAAGCACTTGAGAAATAACTTTTAAATATATTGGCCTGAAAGCTTTATAACAATCTCTTGTTATAAAATATTAAAAAAAAGAAAAGATATCCAAAATATAATTGGCAATCAATTTTAAGAAACTTGCTAAAGTTGTTTAAATAGAAAAATGATAAAAATAAAATTAACACATGCGATAAATATTTTCATTTTAGTACCTGCAAAGAAGATGGTCGATGAGATATAACTCTTTTACTAGATCTATCTCCTAGAATAACAGAGTCATCTACTCCGGTTTTATTACAATTAGAACCTGAATTTAATACCAAACATTTATTTACAGGTTCAATAGTGATTGGATAATTATCAGGATGAGTAGGAATAGGTGAACTCAGAGATCTTTCGTGTATTGGTAAGTCTGATGATCTAGACTGACTGATTACAATGATGCTAAGTAATTTTACTTACTTTTGAGTACTGTCTGTAATATTTGCTGAGGTAGACGTTCTTTCATATCTTGGATTGTAACCCAAATCCAGAGGATTTAAACCACACTTTTTAATAGCCTCTACAAGATCTTTGGTATTGACACCGCAGTGCGGAGCTACATTTTTCTCGCATCGCTTATGAATATTTAACTTACAAGCTTCACACTGTAAACCTTGTCTCATAAGTCCAAATAATAGAGAACCGCAATGATCACAAAAGGCAGGCCTCATAAATGTATGAACTCGAAATTTATGAGGTACATTTATGTTAAATCTATTGAGTTGAGCCTAGCAGTTAAAATGTTTTTGAAAAATACATTGAAATAATCTAGTTTAACTTCGCTTGACGAATAAGTGTCCTTAACTCCGGGGCATCTCACAATTACATTTTGATAACACCTTTTGTGAACCACACACGTACATACTTGACATTGGTACCCTTGATTCCATAATCCCCATATAAAACTATTGCAAAGAGAACAAAACGTAAATTGTTTAAATAGTGTCACCTTAAATATCATATTTTAAATACAAAATCATGAATATGTAAAAATATATTAGAAACTTGAAATTTGTGTCCTTTAATTTGGTGGATTCTACGCCTGAGTGCGCCTGCGCGATAATGTTTACCGTGAAATCCACCAATAGATTGAGTTCCAGGAGAAAGTTTTTCTCTTGATATCTCTTTAATTAATAGAATTTTATTGAATTCAATTAATTTTTTAAAAAGGCAATTTTATATTTTAAAAAAATTATTAAAAAGCAATTGAAATATGAAAAATGTAACATTGACATTAAATTGCGGTTTATTTAAAACTAAATTATTAGAATCATCTTTATGAAATTACAAAACAAATTATCAATTATTAAAAAGGAGTTATTTTATTATTATCCCATATCTGCTGCAAAATGATACAGTGAATTAATGTACACATCTTTAAATAGAATAAAAAAGGCTTTAAAAAAGAAAAGATTGCTTATAAATAATAAATTCAAAATGGCAACTGATTTGTAAAATTAAACAATAATAAAAGATTAATGCACTGAAAATTTCTCGATAAATGCCTTTCACCAATATAATATTGGATTTTAAATTGATATCAAAGTGTTGATATCAAATGTATTGAATCCTTAACCCTCTGATCCCGTAAGGCGTCTATAGCGGTATCGTGGTCTTTGACAAATACCGGTAAAACCGCTATAGAGGCTTCAGCATATAACCAGGAGTGGCCACCTGCAGCTCACCTTGACCATTTTTTCGGCCCACGAAGTTATGATGCATTTTCAAACTGGCCCGCAAGATCATTTGGGTTGGCCACTCCTGATATACACCCTATCCTATCAATGCCATTACAGCAACCTTATTTTAATTTGGCTTATTATTTTACTTACTATTACAGCAGTAGTTCCCAACCTTTCTGATGCTGCCACCCCTTGATAACATTTGCCAAGTTTTGGCGACCCCAACAATAATTTTAATAGGGTTGCTCCTTAGTCACTGCGTTTTTGCAGCTAACTATTATATTTTTGACTTCTAAATATCTGATTTTATTTATATTTTATACTTCATACTATAAAGTCAGAGTAGAAGTATCGCTTAAATTTAAAATGATAATAAGAAACCACTGACTAGCGTACATAAATTATTTCCAAAAGGTCTCATGAGACCCCCGTTGGGCTCGCGACCCACAGGTTAGGAACCGCTGTATTACAGGATCAGTGACTCGCTTGATGTGGAGCTATGATTAGTGAAAAGTCAATTTTGAATGATTGGTATTTTATTAACAGAATTTAATTTGATCAGATAAACAAGAAGATAAATGATATTGCAAATGAAAAAGATCAAAGATGAATAGAAGGATAAATAATTTCACCGTAAAAACAAGTTGACTTTTTTATTTGATAGGATAGAAGCCTTGTAAATGTTAGAAGAAAGTTGTGATTCAAAGAAATATCATTCCAGTCATTTCAATTTGAAATAAATAAACAAGATGAAACTTTCTGAAAATATTGGTTACATGCGCTATCATATTGCCGTTTGCCTTCACTACATTGACTATAACAACTTTAATGCAATTTATAATTCAATATTTATTTCTCTCTTGTTAATTCTTTTACCAAGAAATATACGCAACCCGACCTGTCTACCGCGACAGGTCATTTAATCCATAATAATAAATTGTGTGATGAAATAAGTTTTTCTATTGTATAGTTGATGAGTGTTTGGAATTCAATGAAAAGAAACTATCTGAAGGTGAAGTGTATATCATAGAATAACCTGATTATTCATTTGGCATCACGAACGGATGCGGATACTTCTATTAAAAATGAATTTATGTAAACATTTACAAATCAACAGGTAATTTTGTCGAGTAGATCCGTAATTATTAGATTAACAAATTATTGGGGTTTTCACTGGTTGTGCTCATTTTATTTGCTGCGGCCGTATCCAATGTTTTATATAATGACTTAAAACTGTTGAATAATTTGGACATGCTTGATTGTTACAAATAAAAACATGTTGATATCGAAAGGTTTTGTTGAGTTTGATTTTGAAAACTAATTTTATTAAACTGACTAGCGATATAATCGTAGTAGTCAATGTAAATTTTATTTTTGACTGTTCATCAATTTCAAAAATGTGTCCCTTCAGCGAAAACCTTTGTTGACGGCGTGATTATAGTAATAGATTCCACATTTATAAGGAACAGAATTTAGTACTATTTTTATCTGATTTCAATCATGATTACAGTGTATTTATTTCAGCACAATAAACAGGAATTTATAAAATATTAATACTATCAACATATAATTCAGTCAATTTTTAAAAAATTCTTCACTGTAATTGCTGAATATGTAAAGTAAAAAAAGGTATTGTAGAACACTAATTAACAATCAGTGAAGGTTATGAAAATGTAAAACACTAATAAAAGTATCATTTAATGGTAAAATTTCCATATAAAGTGAAAAACAAATGACACGTGGAACAGGAAAACCTAATACAATGTCACTTTTAGAATGGTTTTTCTTGATTTCATTATAAGTTAACCACATGGACAAAATTATATAATATTAGAAAATAATAATATTTACCATAAATAGATCTGATTCATAGTCAAATTTTGTAGAAAATATGTCATTTATTGAGTTAATAAGTTTTGAAAAAAATATTTCAAAATTCCTTAATATCTTTATTTCATTCAGGAATACGAAGATAAAACGTAAAATAAAAACGACCATTGTACTTAGAAAACAAAATTTTGCAATGAATAATATGCTTTAAGTTTTAAAGACTTAATTCAGTTATTGAGAAATTTTATTTTCCAATTGCAGTTAATGTTATCAGATTTTGTTTAAGGTAGATTTATAACAAAACTATTTCCAAATTGAATTAGTACAGAAGTAGCTTTTATTAATTGAATTTTGGCCATAGACTTTGGTACTATTGTACTCTGCAATATTTAAGAAGAATAATTGAAAGATCAGTTTTACAGTTTAAAAAATTTTAATTTCTGAAACCAGATAGAATATATAAGGTGTAATAGTGAAAAATTGGATTTGAGTTTAAGAGACTATAATTATAAATATTTCAATAATCATAACCGTTAATCTAAATTAAAAATAATGAATATATTACAAGAAAAGTATTTGTTAAAATTATCAACAATATCCTTTTAATAGGAATAAATTTTACCTTCAATTTTTGAACCATTTAAAATACAACTTATTCTTAATTTTCCTTCAGGTTCTAAATCCAACTAAAATACAACTAGTAATCAGGAACTGGTTTTATCTTATATTTTACCCAATAATCACTTGTAGATTCTATAGATTCAAAAGATTTATCAGCTATTGCTATAAAATCATCCGGAGGTATCGCAGCGTCATGATACACAGTAAATGTAATTATACATCCATGAGTAACGTCAAAAGAAATCTCATCGCTCCATTTTGGATTATTATTCTTATTTTTAGTTGAACTCTTGCCCACAATTCTTTCATCTACTTCTACAATAACATAAGGATCTAAATTTTCAAATAATTTTGCAGTTGGGCCTACTGCATGACGGGTAGCACATGCAGTTGCTTTTAATTCTTTGGCTTCAATTATCTTGACGGTAACAGAACCGCTAAAGTATTTCATGTTAACTGAAAAATTAAGTAAATATAAATTTTAACATTAGCTTTTTAATAAATTACATTAATGATAGAAAATATAATTTAAATATTACCTAAATATTTAAGATAAGAAAATTATAATTAACAAATTACGCCATTAATATGAAAATGTAAATATAAATATAAATAAACAATGGAATATTTTTAAACACGAGAGACAAAAATTATGAGAACAATAAATTTTTTTATGAAAAAACAAGATTATCAAAAGGTGACAGATATATTTTTGTATTGTCTGCTTCTCATATCCCATTTATACTTCGTGGAAGTGGTATCATATTTAACCAATAATTCAAAAATATTTCTGTCTTCACATTTACTAAATCTCTTTAAAGCTATATTTCTGCAATCTCAGCATAATTGTTCATCTCTGTCACACTATTAGATAAATAGTTTTCAGCCTTTAGCCTTATACCGAAAATTTTTAAAAAATGTATTCCTACGATTAATTTTGATGATATCCCTTGAGCATCGATAAATTCAATCATCTTTGATTCTTTTACATCTCGAATTTTAACCAATACGTTAACTTTACTTACTATCTTATATCATTAGTTACATTTATATTATTAATATTTGTTTTGGAATTTTCCGTTTGGTCCAGATTATTACGCTATTTCTATAATCAACATTGCATTTTTTTTCTATGACCAAGTTCTCATGCGATTATTTGTTTTCTTTCTAGCAACATCGTTATATCTCACATTTATTTTCATGCTGCTATTGGAAAATTATTTCTGTTGAATTCTTTGTTAGCCCTTTCGTGACTTTATATTCTCCTCTGATTTCTTCACAGATTTATAACATTCATTCCTAAATATTTCTTTAAATCATGATCTTCTATTGTGTTAAAAATTAAAAATCTTTGCAATTCTTCTTGGTGCTGTAAACTCTGTTCAGCTAGATTTTCAATTTTCTCAAAGAAATAACTAGAGGAATATTTTCCTTGTCGGTATTATAGGGCTTCATTCAAATATTCGATTAAATTTATTGGTTTTTAAAAGTTTTCATAGTCTATTGATGTAGTTCTGTTTTTCGTCAGTTAAGTTATTTCTTTATTGCATCTGTTGTTAAAAATGCCTTCTCAAATTTTCTTTTGAGTTCATTTGTAATTGACATCGAGTTAAAAAATCTTCTATATTCGAATTGATTTCATAATTTTCTGGCACTTAAAGAAAATTGGCCATCTTAATTTCCATATGAGCTACCATTTTGTTGTTTATAATATCAATAAAGAAAACACATTCCAAAATAATTTATTTCAAGAAAATTTAAAAACTATATTTTTCCCATATTGTTCAAATACATGATTTTTTGAGGAATTTTACTTAACAGTAAAATATTGATATTTTCGGAAGGACAGATTTCATTCTTCACACATTTCATTCACATTAACATACTAAATTTATTATTTTAAATTTATAAACATTCTACATTTTACATTAAAAATTTAGTGTGCTAATTTGAAAATTGGTGGGTTACAGGGTTTCAAATCTTGCTTATCCTCCTGGCGACCCTAGTAACGCCATACAAAGTGATACTGACCCACTTGGCACCCGTTGCTAAGCAACGTTGGTAATGTGTTCAAGTGGTGGATTGCCCGCAAAAATTGAGTACCATTAGCTAGTACTATAGTTGCTCGGACAACCCTCGGGTTCACGAGCTGTCGATAGAAGACCTATGCTCGCTTTGCTCTGTCCCTCGTAATTATCCATGATTAGTGCTTAATTGACTATGGAACAAATTGGCGATGTTGGTGCGCGGTTATATTAAAATATTAATTCAACTACATTTAAGACTATTTTATTCGATTCATGTACAATGGTCACTGCTGGGTGTGTTGGAGTCGAGCTGCGCGACGTCGGGCACGCTCCTTACGTCCCGGTCGACGACTGCTGGTTGTAGTGTTGGACTGCTCTGCTGGCTTGGTGGTCGGCTGCGGCACTTGAGTGGGGGCGAAGATGAGCGGGTAAGTTACCGCTTCACCTTCCCGGCATACCGCTAAGGCCACTTCGAGTCCCCGAACCTGCGTACGCAGACTCCGATTGAGCTGGCGTTCTTCGGCCCAGCCTTTTTGAGCTGCGGTGAGCCGTTGGTAAAGGATCTTTGTCCGTTTAGGGTCTAAACAAGTCGCTTTGGTCTGCTGCATCTCGCGAGTTAGTTGCAGGACCTGACTAAGTAATTCTGCATTCGCCTGCCTCGCACGATCTAGTTCCGTCTGCAAGATCCGTAGAGAGGACATTACTGAAATTAAATGGGTGGTTACACGTCAATTTATGATTGATCTAAACGTTTAAAATTTTCCAAAACAAATCAAGAGTTCGTTTTCTATTATATGAGAATAAAAACACACGCAGTTCTAATTATAATTATTATCTAATCACTACAGTAATTAGTCTGTTAGTTAATCGTCTGGGCAATACCGTTCTAGACTCTTCTTGAGGGCTTCCACCGTGTAGGGTCGCCTAGTATCCCGAACCGGACGAGGTGGATGGGCGACGGCGATCCGCCCGGCAAGGATGTCATCCAGCACGTTTGCAAGGTACATCCTTGCCTTGACTACTTGTAAGTCCACCCGCTCCTGCACCCGCTCCCACTGGGTGAGGAGGTCCTGCGCATTAGCGAATATCTCAGCAGCTGGGTATTGCTGCCTACTGGGTTCCTCAAGGTCGTTATTTAGATCAGGTGCCCTCCGAATGGCAGGGTACGGCCATTGCCGACGAATTTTCCCGATCGCCCCTGTTCTCCTGGGCGACTCCTTCCTAGATGGCGTGTTGGTTGATCTGGCGTCTGTCCAATCTAGAGGCATATTTGACTGAAAGCAATGTAGTACGATCAATTACTGGCTTACGATAACGATAGAAATAAAGCGGATCACCTAACTTGTGTGCGCGATTTGTTATTTGATTCTCCAATGGCTAGGGGATGGCTGTTGGGTTTTCATATTGTTTAATATTATGTTGTTGAGATGAGTAGAAACTGGCGTTCGATCACTTATTGTCATTTGTCAATGTTGTGCGGAACTTATCGTTGGATCTATATTAGACTTGCCGTTAACGTTAGGGTTAGGAGTTGCGGAGGGGTTTCTATTTACTTGTTAACCCTTTGTGCCCTGCATGTATCTGAATTGATCGACCTTCCCGGTTTAGATGGGTTTGATCATGCACCTCTCTTAGTTAACAAAACAAAAAAAAATGTTTTCGATGTGTACCTTATATTGATAATTGAGCTACTAGATTAAAGACTAATTGAGATATTAGCTAAAGATACTAATGGGTTAACCGACTAAATGCAATATTAATCAAACTATCCAACTTCTGTTACAATTAATGTTAACTTTAAATACTAAATGCAATATTAATCAAACTATCAAACTTCCGTTACAATTAATGTTAACTTTAATTATCATGGTATGGAATGCGTTTGTTTATCTATCAATTATGCAATGCCGATCACCTTGTAATTTAATCATTTTTCATCCGTGTCTGTTTCGGATGCACACCCGCCCCGTCGTCTACTGTGATTTGTTTACACGAACTGACTGATCTAATATATTCAATCTCTATTTCTTGTTCAACAAGTTCATCATTCGGTCTTATTGGATTGCCTTAAAAATTTTTTAATTGTCAAGCTCGATCAGATTGACAAGGGTAAGCTATCGTTGTAGTCGTCTCCTCTAATTCTCTTTTAGATTTTTAGCGCCACACGCGTTCCTACCGTGGATTTCTTCTCGCATCATTTGGGTCTATTTATGCACTAGCAGTTGGAAATTATCTTAGCCCTCAGCAATATTGGTCGATCGCAGGACAGGTTCGCGATCTCATGAATCACTGATGTCAACCTACAGTTGTGTCTCTTCGTTCTAGATGGGGCATTGATGGACTTCGAATGTCGTACATTCCCATGCTTCAAATTGCTTGGTCAGTCAGAAATTCTATCTCCAATTTCTGATTTCGGACATGGAATCGTTGGCCTATGGATTACCTACTGTTGATTAATGATCCCAATTCAGTCGATTTATTTATGTTGGATTTTAATGCATTGAGTGTTTTATTACAGGTTCACTCGATTCTTTTGTTTTGTTCGTAAATTATTAATATTTTTATGGTCATCGTAATTCTATTTCACTCATCTCTCCTGAATTAGGTTAATGGTTCGAGTGGTTTTCATTCGGTTATTACGAAAGATGTCATTAAACTAAGCTCGGCTGAATTTTTTCCTACGACATCAAATGGGTTTATGCGTTAAAATCGGTTGCGCTTAATATGGAATTCATTTTATTTCTGGCTATCAAGTTCACCTAATTTTAATATTTGCTTTACTCCGATGAATAAATTTTTATCTGAATTGCTTTCACAGTAAACTCATCTGTCGGAATTGAACTATAATCTTTAAATCATTACCAACAATTATTATTTGCTACTGTGACTTTCTCATAGATTTCACCTAATGAGTTGGTTTGGCCTTCGTCTAACTAGTTTAAAGATTTACTGGCATCTCAGGTATCTCTCGCATTTAAGTTCATTTAAAATGAGTTTGGTTTACTATCGTTATCCCTAAAGTTGTTTAATCTCATCGATCTTATCAGGAGTTTAAATTAATCATCCAAATTGCTCTAAAAGTTAATTCACGGGTTTTAATTCTATCAGTGATTTTTACTTAAGTTATTACGATTCCATTTTATCTCGTCTACTTTAATCAAGGAGTTAGTTTAGATGGAGCTGTAAGGCACTTAAATTTCCAATAATTATTTTATTAAAATCACATTTCATTAAAGAAAATTCTGTTAACTGGATAGATTTAATTTAAAGAACTCATTGAACTATTTACGATATTTATGTTTTGTTTTTGATGAGCTAATATACTACTATTCAAATCATTTTAAACATTTATTGAATTTATTTATACCATCGATTTCAGTTACTTTATCCCCGTACCCTTTCCCTTTAATAGATCTTAAGCGCCATTGTGTTTATATTATATTTATTGAGTGCCCACTGGACTACTCGGTGTGGTGATTTTAAGCCGTTTGTAAGATAAGTTTAGGTCGATTTTACAGAATTGAGAAACGAGGAAGTAGCCAGAGACTTCTTCCTTACTTCTCGCTTCAGCTATAGGGATAGATATTTACGATCCGACCGCTGCGTTGCGCACGCTGAGTCTTCACGGGTGCATATCATTGGCGATTTTCCACGCACTTACATGCATTTGCACTATGTTGATTTTACTAACTTGCGTGATGTGTCGGCTGTGGGCCGGAAAAATTTCGACATTTAAAATTTATAATTTATAGAACAAATAGGTTTGTAAAATAATTTAGATATGATAATAATATTTATTAATTATACAACAATTCAACAAAATTACCCTTCATTGACCAAAATAATAAACATCATCATATTGCATCAAAATAATAATATAAACCAAAATACCACTCGTCCCACGTCGTCGCCAAGCAGACGAGACGTGGAAAGAGGGTTCCACCATCAATAATTCTCACCTAAAAGAGTGTTCCTGAAAATTGAATGGTAATTGCTTCAAAATGGTTTTAAAATTTGGTTTTAAAATTTGGTTTTACAACGATTCTGACAAAATGGTTTTAAGTAGTTCAAAAAATGTTCTGGAAAAATGTGTGTTTAAATGTGAAAATGGATCAGTATTTATACCTAATTGTGTGACGTGTGAAATTTGATGCAGTAAAACAAAATTCGACCTTGTTCTTTTCTAGCAAATTCTATTATTTAATTTTAATATTTTTTGATTTATTTTTATAATTTTTTTATTTCGAAATTTTATTGAATTATTACTAATTCAAAATTTTCGATTTAAATTTCATTTTAATGAACTTTAATTGATTTTCTCAATTTCGTCGAATTTGTCGTGTTTTCTTGTTATATTTGTGTAAATATCGTGCGGATCTTGGTGCATTTTGTTAATATTTTATTTTATTTTTATGTTTGTTAATTTATATTTAATTCTTTTATTTCTTAGATTTTGTAGGGTTTATTTGGTGTTTTTCAGGTTTATTTTAAATTGCGTGTTGTATCTGCGTGTGTGTTTCTGATCCATTTAAACATTTTCCAAGGCCGTTTAGGTTCTGGCCCAACATAAAACACTCGGGGGTCCGTAAAATTGCGACCCGCAATTTCAAAATGATACATACAATTCCGTTTTCAATATTCACATTCATAAAAATGTCTACGGTAAGGTTACTTATCAAGAGAAAGATGGACTTAAGGTCCGGCTACAGTACATAATCAATTATCAATTGTGTAGTTCAATATCAATGTAGGTCAATATTAGTTCGAATCACTGTAGATCGGTATGAGTTAGTAAATTCAGTTCAAATCAATGTAAATCAGTTCGAGTTAGAAAATTCAGTTCAAATCAATGTCAGTTGCTGTAACTCAGTTGTATTTGTTTTCGAATGAATCGCTGACGGCTTGGGTTTCGCTTTCGAGCTGGGTTGATCTTGAAGGATGATTGATGGAAATCTGCGAGAGTCTTGTCGTTTCGTCAATTTTTCGAATTTGGGTGAACATTCTTCTAAATTTTTGAATTTGGGTATTTTGCCTTTGCTTGTTGTTAGTTAGGCCGAGGATGAGACAACATATTAGGAGTATTATGTTAGATGTTATACTAATCGGTAGTATTAGTTCGATTGATAAACTTGTCATTGCATGGGGTTCATTTTCCTGTTTGATTTGTTTTCCTTGTTGCTTTTTGATTGATAGGACGATTCTTTGAATTTCTTGAATTATTTTATTATTGGGATTTGCTTTGGCTTTTCTTTGAATTTGTTTGATGATATTTTCTAGGGTTTTCTTTATCTCTCGGTTCTCATTTTTTATATTGGCTATCTCTTCATTATTTTTCAGTAGGGTTTGTACCATTGCTTGGGTTTTCTCGATATTCTGTTTCAACTCGTCCTTGTTTTCTTTTGTGGGGCATTGTGTACATTGGAGGTTTATTTGCTGACATTCTTCATTATCGGGATTGCTACAAATTTCTTTAAAATCGGCACAGGTACTGTCCTCTCTTCTGAAGGGTTGGGATTTCTCGCATTTTTCTAATGGGTTTTCAGTATTACATTTTCTCATTATTATCATCATTATTATCCACAGGTTTGGGTTCATAGCTTCTATTTTTGAATACATAATCAATTTTATATTTATTTACAAGATTATTTCGTTTATTTACAGTGGAGTTTAGCCCTTTTTACTCTTTCTCTTTTTCTGGGGTTGAGTGTATCGCGCACTCCTCTTTAGTTTTGTTTTCTGAGAATCTCATTATCAGGACTTGGGCTTTTATTAATCGCTCGGTTAGTTTTGGGAGTTCTTTTAGTCGCTCTTGGTTTTCTTTGATTATTCTTTGTTGGTTATTTATTTTCATCTGAAGATTTATTTCTTTCGCTTGCTTTCTTTTAAGTTGACGTTTACTATTTATTCGTTTAGCTGTTTGCTTTTCCAGCTTTCGTCTCGCTTCCTGGAGCTGTTCTGTTAGCGTTTTAATCTCATCTTGAGCTTGTTGATGGCTCTCTTTTATCTCTCTGGCTTCTTTACAACTGTCTTCTAGTTGTATTACATATCTCTGTTCGCTTTTTCTGCTGTCTCGCATTCGTTCTGCTTCGGTTTTCCAATAGTCTTCCAGGATTACACGGGTTTTTATTTCGGCTAATTCTCGTCTCAATCGTTCATTTTCTCTCTTTTGATTTCTGTTCTCTCCCATGCTGGATGTTAGTTTTCGTCTTATCATATTGGCTAGTTGTTTAGATTGCATTAACTGATGATTTATCTGGGCGATTTCTGAATCTTGTTCCTCCACTAACTCTTGCCATTCTTTTCTTTCTGCTCTCCACCTTTTACTATAATATCTCAGTGGGTCTTGCTCGATTGGTTCTACTAATTGAATTGGGCTTGGTACGTATTCTCTGTCTTCTAGATTCATTCGGATTTCTACTTCGTTCAAATTCATGCTAAATATACATCGATTATGATTTTTTGTTTTTTATCGTTTTTATTATTTTTATTATCTTTTTACACTTTTTACAATTTTTCCTCTCTAGGTTTACACTATCGTTTCGTCCGTCTCTCCGAATCCTTCATCGGGTTCGGCGGGTACTTGATTTAGAATTTCAGTTGGGTATAACGGCATAAGCAGGATTGGTGGTCGGCTCTGCAAGGTATTTACCTCTTCACGTAAAGCGTTTGATATTTGAATCTCTTCGTCTAAGAGATAGGCAAGATATTCTGCATTTTCGGTTAATTCTTCCACTTGCATTTCTAGTTGATGCGTGTTTTCTAACGCTTTTAACTTTTCAATCTCTTTTCTCAGATTCTGTTCGTTTTCCTCGTATCCTTGCTTTATCGTTTCTATTTCCGCTTTAACTTGTCCTTTCAGCTGTTCGTTGACTTCATGTTGGTGTCTCAACTGGATTTCCTTAAATACTGCAACTCCTCGGTGTCCGTTCACCTCCTGCTGGAGTTCTGTTATCCTCTCGTTTAATTGTTGGATTTGTCGTCTTTCATCCGTTTGTTCATTTAAGGTTTCCAGTATCTTCTGATTTAATTGATCAATCCATTTTCTGTGGGCCTTTTCGGTTTTTCTGAGCCTGTCTATTGTATTCTTTCTGATTCGTTCGTTGAATTCTAATGTTCGTATTTGGTTGCTGTAATCGTCGAGTGTATGTTTCTGCTCTTCAATCTGCTCCCATAGCTCCCAATCTTCGGTATTCAGCAATTTCTTGGGTAATCGTCTTATCTCTTTTTTGGCTTCCTGGTACTGATCCTTCCATTTTCCTGCTTCTAATTTAATCCAACTTTCTTTCTTTTCCGTTTTTATTCGTTGTATTCGTCTTTGTCGGTGAGCTTCGTCCTGCTCGATCTGCATCTCTTTTATTCTGGTCTGTTTATACTCAACTTCCTGCTCTAATTTCACTATATAGCTAGATTGTTTTGCGTTGGCGTCTTCGAATATTCTACACTCTATTCGCCATTTCCTTGCTTGATCAGTTATCTGAGTCAGCATTCTTTCTTGTCTATCGTCTCTGGGCTCTCTAATTTTCTTTGCTGGTTTTGACCCTTGATTTCTCAGCTTGTTGACTTCCTTTTTCGCATTCTCCCATTTAGCTTTGTACGCTCTGGTTCTGTCTTCCTCTTCGGCTATTTGCTGAATATAATGTCTGATCCGCGATTCCCAATTGCTTCTTGACTGTTCTCTATCTTCTGTCCATTTGATTTTCCAATATCGCGCTTGTCTTTTTGCCCATTCTTTGGCTTGTTCCATATGGGTTCTCTTTGTCTTCTCTATTCGGTATTGGGTGCTAATTTGCCCAATTTCCTCCTGCATTTGCTGTATGATTTTTATCGTTTCCTCTCCTTCTTCTCGTATCTCTGCTTCTTTGTCTTTTATCACTTCTCGCAATCTTTCGATTTCATTTTGTTGATCTTGCTTCTCTTGCTCTAGAGTTTGTATCTCTTTCCTTTGATTTCTGATTCTAGTTTGGTTCTGCATAAATTCCTTCATCATTTCCTCTTCTCGTTCTTGGTACGTTTTCTCTTTTCCTTCCGGGTAAATTATTTTTTGTTCTAGTTGTTTTTCCCACTTTTCTCTCATCATTTTCGTTTTTAGAGTCTCTTGTACTAATTCCTCTTCTGCTGTTAGTAGTATTTCTTTTAATTGTAACGTTCTTTGCCTCCATAATTCTACTTCCTCCCTTGTTACCTTTATTGATTCTGGTTGATCTTTGATTGCTGATTTTGTCTCTTCAGCCTCTTTTACAATTTCTTTTGTCTCATTTGGATTCATAATTGTTTTCTAAATATTAATAATCGGTTATTCTCTCTTTTCACTCATCTCTAAATTTTATCATAATTTACATCATCTCGTATTTTTGTGGTTTTTTGAGTTTTTATAATTTTTTGTTTTTACGTTTATCTTTATTTACACTTTTTACACATTGTTTCCGTTTTCTATCTACTGATCAGCGAAACGGAACCCTTTGATCCGCCCGTTGATCGGCTTTCTACATACTGGGCATATATTGACTTTTATCCCGCATGCTTCACATGTGACCATATGTCCACAAGGAGTATAAATTATTTCTACATGTTTCTGCCAACATGTTACACATTGATACTGCTCCAAAATAGCTTCCTTTATTATTGATTTTTCGCGATTTTCTTTAGGTTTTTCTTGATATCGCTTGATTGCTCGGATTATTGCTTGTGTTGAGTCGTACCATTCCAAATTATTAGCTAACCTTTCCTGGATTATTTTCCTCATTTTTTGAGTATCCACTCCTGATAATAGCATTATGGTTCTCGTTTTTGGTCGATCCAAAATATCTTCCACTTGCTGGTTTGTAATTATTATTTCGATATTCTTTGACTCTTTTTCTTGTTTGTACATACATTTTCCTTTATGTTTTAGCTTTTTGACATTCTGATCTGGTATTAGTTGTTGATTTTTACATCCTTCGCACATTATTCCTCTGGCTGTTTGGCAATATCCTTGACTCGCAAATTCTGCTGCTCTTGGATTTCCTTTGAAAGTTTTAATTCTCTCTTCGAATGTTCTATTTATAGTCTCTTTTTCCCATATTAATTCTGCTGGATCTTCGAAATTCTTTATTATCGTTATCCTTTTCTCGCCTCCCTTTTCATCACTGTCTATTTCTGATTGTCGAAGTCCTTCTGATCTATTCATCGCTTGGTTTCTGACGTCTAAATTTAACATAAATGGACATCTCGGGAGTTTTTCTCGATGTTCCCGTTTTGCTGTTTCTCCTTTTTTCCATTGTGCGAGTTTTCCTTGGCAGAAGATACAGGTTACTTCGTCTGGTCGTTCTGGCGTTCCCGTAAAGTAAAATCCTTGTGCAGCCATTTCTTTGCTTTGTTGGTCGGTAAACACTTTATTATCTTTAAACGTTAAGTATCTTTGTTCCTCTTTTCTCAAGTTTTCGTCTTTACCCTCATTGGTGGGTATACTTTTGTCCTGATTTGCTGTGGTCTTTCTTCTACATCAAAATCTGCATAGTATGTTATTGCTGCTGTTAGTATATTGGATTTTTCCTCTTCTTCTGGTTTTTTCCATAATCTCGTCCATATCGAATCTGGTCCTTCTCTCATCTGTATTGTTATCTCTTCGCTGATTCCGCTTGCCATCTAAATATTGTCATTATTTTTGAATTTTTTGTTTTTCTGATTTTTCTGATTATTTGTAATTTTTTGATTTTTATTTGATTTTTATTATTTTATTTACATTTATTTACACTTTCTTTCTCTCTTTACAACGTCTTGTCCGGCTTCTCTACTTCTAATTTTATATACAGATTATCTTCTCGCAAGAATCCTTCTCCTCTCAATCGTTGTTGTGGATAGAAACGTGGTGTACCAATTGCTGTATTCCAGTCGGTTGTTGGTCTTCCCATCTGTGGTTCATTTCCTGTTCTGATTGGGTTACGATAGTCCTCTTGTCCTTTCATTGTTAATATCATATTTTGTTTGAAAGGCCATGTTAATAGCTCGTCGTAATCTCCTCTTCCTACTCTGATGAAGACACTGATGTGGGTGCCCGTTGCATTCCCATCTCCATTTGGATATAATCTAATGCCCAATTTGTATCCATTTTTCCCAACTGTATATTGGTGGACTATCTAGAATTCTTTGTGTTCCATCTTTTGCTCTCTGGAGTTTTTCTGCGAATTCGGTTATTTTCCATATAAATGGTGCTGTAGGATGTTTTCTGGTTATAGAATTGTTGGTTTCTAGTTCCTTTATGCTGTTGTTCATCTGTTGCATTTTCTTTTCCATTTCGATCATTTTCTTGAGTGTGTCTCCTTGGCTTCTCTCGAAATTCTTTCTGGACTCTAATATTTCTCTTATTATTGCTTTTTGTGCATCATTTTCTGTTCGTAGGCTTTTTACCTCCCATGCCAACATTCCTATCGTTTTCATCATAATTTCGGTATGCTCGATGCTATTTTCTATCATGTGTTTTTGCATTTCCGCAATTGGTAGTTGCGTTTGACAATTGAATAATTCTAACGGGCATTTGACTGGTTTGCCGCTACATTCGTTCCAATGTTCCTTTAATTTGACTTTATCTTTCTTGTCGCAGTTGTTTGTGCATATTCCTTCATATAGATCACATATTTGTTCCTCTTTTGGATTCCGATGTTCCATTTCTATTTTTATCCATTCGTCAATGACTCCACAGAATTCGCATTTTTCCTCTCTCTTGATGCATACTTTGTGATGGTCCTTTATCGTCTTTTTTGTTGTGGTCGTTTGGCATTTTCCGCATAATATCTCGTTATATTCGCATTCATTTGCGTGACTTTCTGCTTCCTTCATAAGTCCTTTCCATTCACATTCTTTTACTCGGCATTGAACTAATAGATTATTGATTTCTTTATTGGTGGCTTTATCCATTGTTGTAAGGTCTTCATCTCTTTCAATCGTCTCGTCGCATCCAGGGCATTTTTCTGTTTGTGTTTCTATCACTTCTATCGTACACTCTGTGCATATTCTGCATCCGCATTTCGTCTGTCTCGCTCCAATCAGTAATTCTTTACATTTACAACACTTTAGTCTTTCCTTGATATCGTTCACCATTCTAATCTTATTTTTCATTATTCGTCTCGTAGTTTCGGATGGATTCTCGCTTCCTCTAATTCTCTCGATGATTGTCTGCATATCTACAAAAATTTTCTGATTACTTGACGTTGCTTTACTTCTATCTCTTTATACATATTTACACGGTACGCTTTATTTTTATTCTACTGTTGAATCCGGTTCTGGGGTGAATTCTGGCATTGATGCTATCCATTCCACCCAACTTGCTGGATCTACGTGCTGTTGATTACTACGTAGTCTTCTAATTTCGTCAGCTTGCCATCTAACTTGATCTGCTAATTGCTCATTTATTCTCTGTAATTGCAGTATTGCTCTCTGTTGCTCTTCTAGTCTTATGGCTTGTTGTAGCCCTCTGTTCACACTTTCCGTTAATACTAGGTGGGTGTTTGTCCACTGAGTTTGCGCATTGTTTGTTATTAATGTCATTAATTCGCATTGTCGTCTCCACGTTGCCTCGATTCCTTGATCTTGGTATATTCCTTGATTTAATTCTACAATCTCTATAGGTACATTGGCAGCTGCTGGTTGTTGTATTGCTTCTGTGAATGGCGGTATTCTCACTTGATTTGGTTGATTTACGTTATTCGGATTCATCTGTTGGTTATAATACATCATTAATTCATCGGTATTCATTTCTGTTTGCTTACTGTCTCTAACGCATTTTGTACAATATTTATATATACGTGCATACTATTACTACTATTATACTACATAATTTTTTACACTATATACAACGTCTCTTTCTCGTTTTACACCATCGTCTCCGGGGACTCTATACGTAATGTCCGTATATCCCCATATTTCTCGTTCATTATCTGGTATACATCAGATTCGTTGGACCATTGTTGTGCTTCGATAATGGGCGGTTCTTTTAACCAAAGTCCGCTTATACTAGAATTTCCTATGATTTCATATTCCTCAGTTCTTTCTACATCATATTGTCCTAATTCGATGTCATAATTGAATTTTTCTACTGCTGGCCATAATCTTTTCTTCGTTGGCTTCTTTCTGCATTTGGTAGTTCTCACTAGTTGAATTATTATTAGCATTACTACGCTGCTTATTATTGCTGTTGTTATCCAGATCATTTTAATCATGTAATTCTTTTCATTAGGCTGCATGGTTGTATTTTCTCTTGCATTGGTTGTCTCCATTATTCCTTCTTTTGGTTGTACATTTTTAAGTGCTTTCTGGAGTTGTAATGCTTCATGGATTGAAAGGTGGCTGTCGTCCATGATCATTCCTTTTTTCCATGTTTCGTTTCTTGGTTCTCTCTCGGATTGTTTTATTATAGGTTGATCTGTCGCATTTGACTTGAGTGGTTTCCTTGTTATCATTCTCCAATGTCCATGAGTTCCTTTTTGAATATTTATTACATATTTTCCAAGTTTCCTTTTCGTCGGTATGCGATACTTTTGGTTCTTTATAGTTTTGCTTATCTCACATTGGATTCTTTTATTTACTGGTTCGTTTCTTTTGAGTTCGTATATGCAGATTTTCGTGATAGGTTTTTCACCTGTGTTCTCGATTACTATTTCCTCTTCATTTGCTGCATTTGACTCTATGTTTATTATTACTGCTTTACTTTCTCTGATCTGGCGTTGATACGGTTGTTCTCTTGTTTCCTTTTCCGGACGTTTTGTCGTAATTGATTCTAGTAACTTTCTGGTTATTGATTTCCAGTAATCATCTCTTCCTTTCTGAACGTGTACTATGTACTTTCCACGCTTTCTTTTAGTTGGGATGCAGTATTTTTGGTTTTTGATATCATCATTTGATTGACATTTGATTCTTTCATTTATCGTTCCGTTCTTTTTAGTTTCGAATATACAAACTTTTGTAATGGGTTCTTTGCCCACATTTTCGACTATTATCTCTTCTCCGCTCTTTGGGTCTGATTCTACTTTTATTATTATTTCTTTATTTTCTCGTGTTCGTCGTTGATAGGGTTCTTCTTTTGGTGTTGTGAGTTTTTCTCCCAGAGTTTTGGCTAGTGTGCACGTTATTATTATATCATTGTTGGCACATATTATATATTCTGCATTGCCTTCTAGGCTGTCCCATTCACATTTCTTTCCTGCTTTCATATTCATTTTCCAACAATCGATAATTTTGTTTTGTATACATACTTGTTCGATCGTTTCTATTCCTCTGTTTATTATTCGTAATTTGCCTATCCCTGGCTTTACTTGGATTTTTACGTTTCTATCTTCTGTAGCCTCTCTACATACATCCTTGGTGGTTTGGCATGATGATGAGTTTTCGGATCGTATTTCCATCTTTCCTGGTTTTCCTATTGAGTCGAATTGACAGCTTACGCTTGTATTCATCGTCAGTTGTAAGCATATTCCTTTGCTTGCGCTTCCTTTCTCACTTATTGTTCGTATTCTGAACGATTTTATCTCCTTTGTGATATTTTCGTCAGCTTCTGTTAACTTGATGGACGTAATCAATATCATTATTTTTTGTAACAGGGTCGGTCGGTTTTGATTTTTTCTTTGTTGTAGTAACATCATCCCTCTGTTTCGTTTTCCCTCGTTATTGCTGTTGTTCGTTTCTCGACGTTCCTCGTTGGATGATTCCTTTTTCTCTTGTTGTGCGGATTTATTTTCTTCTCTAGTATTTTGATCGTCTTGGCTTTTGCTGTTGTCACTTCCTCCTTCTCCATTATTACCTCCATCCGGGGTTTCCTTTGAAATGTCGTCCTCGACATTTATTATTTCGATTATTTCCTCGTATACTTTTATTATTCTTGCTTTTATATCGTCCATCTCTTTTATTTCTTGTTTGCTCGCTTGGGAATCTTATTTGCTTTCGATGCCATCTATGTATTATCATCAATAACTGTTCCTTTCTATCTCCGATTCGTACTGCTTCTTTTGGGTGATTGGTGAATTTTAATCCTTCCCATTTCAACATTGCTTTTATTGTTTTTGGGAAAGGATAGTGAGCGTATATTGTTTCTTTTAATAGGACGTTTCTGTTTCTTACCATATAGTTCAGATCGAATACTTTAAGTGATGATCCTTCGTAGGTCCATTTCATCAGGTTGGCTGTTGCTTCGTCTTGTTTGGCGTCGATAGCTTCCCATAATGTTTGGATTGTTTTACCCATCATTTCTCTCTCTCTAATTGTCGCATTACTGGTTATAAATTTTATTGCACTTGCCTGTCTGGATTTCAGCGCGTAATGTAGTACATTGTTTTCTCCATTGTCTTTTTCTTTGAACGTTGATCCTGTTTTTAGTAATTCTCTCAGGACTGTTGTAGAAGCATCTGCTGCGACTGCGAACATTAATGGTGTTTGTCCCTCTTCGTTTGGTATATTTGAGGCGTGTCCGCATTTCTGCATAAATTGGATTATATCCATTATCCTTTGAGTGTTTCTGTGTTGTACTGCAATATGTAAAGGTACATTTCCTTCTACATCTGCCATAGTGAATATCATGGGTATACTCTCTTTAATGCGGTCCATTTCTGGTGGGGCTTCTAGCTTCTTTAGCATAATCCATTGCGATTTTTCCCGCTTTGTTTACTATTCTCATCCATCCTTTTCCTTCGACCCATTCTGGCATTATTTCTCTGATAGCTTTTACTATTATATCCATCTTGTCTATATTATCTTGAGTCGCGTTTAGGGTTATTTTTGCTTCATCTGGTTTCGGTTCCTCTACGGTATTATTTGATGTTGCTTCTATCTTTCGACTCATTGTTAGTCCGTTTATACTCAGTTGTTGAGTTTGTGATCTGGTTTGCATACCTCGATTCTCTGGTTCTCTTGTTATTGTTCTTGGTATTGCTTTACATCTACTCACGTTCACGTAAATAGGTCTAGTGAGTGGGTTATTGACCAATTTAACTCGCGCATTACTCTCGTTTACATACATTATCTCATAAGGTCCTTTACCACATCTTTGTAATTTTCTGGCTACTCCTGGAATAATTTCTGGCGTCGCAATTATTACCCAGTCTCCAACCTGAAAGTTATGCTCACGCACATCTCGCTTTTTATCATGTAACTCTTTGTAGCTCTCTTGATTAAATCTAATATTCATACCTGCCGTTTTCCAGATCTCCTGCATTCGCTCTTTGAATCCCGTTACGTAATCATCAATTTCCATATACTGTGATATCGGTGGTTGATATTCTAGGTCTATTGGCATGTTACATTCTCTGCCGTACATTAATTTGAATGGACTCATTTTTGTTGCCGAATGTATTGACATTCTATAGGCCATGAGGCATAGATTTATGTATCTATCCCAATCCTTTTGGTGTCTGCTGACATAATTTGACATCATTTCAATTAGTATGCCATTGAATCGTTCGGTTTGTCCGTTTGTTTGCGGATGGTATGGTGATGTTCTCAATTTCGCAATTCTGAAGTAATTCGTTACTTCCTCTATTATTTCGCTCATAAAGTTGGTTCCTTGATCAGTTAGGATCTGTTTGGGTGTTCCATATCTACAACATATCTCTTCTACTAGGATTCTCGCTATTGTTCTGGCTTTTTGATCTGGTATTGCGAATGCTTCCGGGAATTTTGATAAATAATCTGTCACTACCAATATGTAAATATTCCCATCGTTGGTTTCGGGTAATGGTCCTACTACATCCATTGCGATCATTGTCATGGGTTCTGGTGGAATTGGCATTGGCTTTAACGGTGCTTTCAATTTACTTCCTGTGCTTTTTCTGGTTGCACATATCAGACAATTCTTTATCCATCCTTTTACGTCCTCTCCGATATTGGCAATAATATTTTTTGACGAGTCTTGCGCTTCCGTCTTTTTTGCTGACATGTGTCTCCAAGTTTTTCATCGTGATATTGCATTAGCACCTCTTTTTCGTCTACTCTCCGGTAAGCACATAAGTCCGTTTCTGCTCTCACCATCCATTAGTATAACCATCCTTCTCCATAGTGTATCGATGTCTGTGTTTTCCATATGCTCCTTTAAATTTACTATTGTTGTCAAGGATTTTCATATCGTTCGTTTCTATGAATTCAATTTTGTTTTTAGCTCCTTCGTCTTCTTTTCTGCTCATTTCTCAGTTTTGTAAAATCAATATCCTTCTGCGGATGATCAATGCATATGCGTCTTAAACATCTGATCCATTAGTTGCTTCGAATACGAATCTTGACATACAATCTGCGTAGCGTCGGCTTTTCCTGATTTGAATTTTATATACGGTGAGTATTCTTGCAACTGCATCGCCCATCTCAATTAATATGCTTCGATGCTTCTTTGTGTTGGCCTAACCATACCAATGGTTGATGATCTGCTAGTATCATATATCTCGTGACCATAGTAAATCATTTGAAATGTTTACTAGCTTGGATTACTGCTTAAATGCTTCTCTTTCGGTCGACAGAGTATTCTTTTCAATGTTTCCTTGAACGTTCGAAGCTATAATATCCAATAACTCGTTCTCTTTTCTCTTCATCCCATTCGTCCTAGGAACTGCTCCAGATGATATCACTGGCGTCTGTTGCTAACAAAAACGGTTTCTTAAAATCTGGGTGTACGAGTATTGGTGCTGATATTTGTTTATCTCTGAGTGTTTCAAAAGGCTTGTTGTTGTTCCTCCTTCCCATATAAACGGGTATCTTTTTTGGTTAACTCTTGTATGGGTTTCGCAAATGGTTGCATAGCTCTTGATGAATTCGATAATATCCACATAAAGCCAAGAATCTGCATTGTTGTGGACTGTCCTTTGGTGTAGGGCAATTCCTTTACTTTTCGATGTTTTCTTGGATCTGGTTCTTTGCCTTTCGCGACACAATGTGTCCCTAAGAGGTGACTTTTCCTTGCCCAATCGCATTTTGATTGGTTTCAATTCTTAATTTCCCATTGTCTCACGTCGAACGAATTACATTACGGATATCTTTTTAAATGTTTGCTGCTCGACAGTGCTAGAAATAAATTAATAGTCATCACAATATATACCATACATTGTTTAATGCCGTGAGTTACAAAAATTCATACATCTCTGGAATCGAAGCTGGTGCGTTGGTTAATCCAAAGGCTATTTTCTTGATTGGTTAATAAATATTTTCCGATAGTAAAAGGCAGTTTTTTCTCTGTTCCTTCTTTGACTTTTATTTGGCCAATAAACCACTTTTTAAATCTAGCGATGTAAAATAAGCTGACTCCGTGTAACGTTTGTAACATTTCATTTATGTCCGGTAAACGGATATGTATCCCATTTTGTTAACCGCGTTGAGTCCGTCGGTAGTCTATACAGAACCGTTGTGTTCCGTCTTTCTTTTTACCATGACCACTGGGAATCTGCCATGGCTAGCATCTTGGTTCGATTACTCCTGCGTCTAACATCTTTTGCACTTTCTTTTTCTGGTTCTGCATTTTTTGAGCTTCTGGCCATCCGATATGGCCGTAGTGTTATTGGGGTATCGTCTGTTCGTGGTATCGTGGTGTTTGCGTTACGTCGCTTTGTAACGAGATCTAGTCGGATGCTTGCAATAATATATCTTTAAATTCCATTAGCAGTTTTGTAGTTGTTCTTTCTCGTTTTCGTTTAATAGCTGACTGTCGATTGTCCATAGTTCTTTCTTCAGTTCCTACAGTTTTTGTTGTTGAAGTTCAACTGCCATCATTGGGTGTTATTTTCCCCCATCGTTCGTTTTCATAGATAACTTATCTTCCTCGTCAAAATTTGGTAAATGTTGAATCGAATTTCACTGTATCGTTTACATACACTATTTCTCTGGCTATGGCAGTTCTTCTTTTCTCAAATTTGGTGATTAGGTCGAAATCATTTCCACCTCTAGTTTTCCTCGGTTTCATTTTAACGTAACAAATCATTTGTGTGGCGTCCCTGGCAACTACTATTTTTTTCTGAGCATCTCACCTCTGATTTCAACATACATATTCGTCCCGGTTTTATCTCTCAGCTCCAATTGATCCTGATCTATTATTATCTCTTTTAGTAAATTTCTGGCAGAAAGGTCTGTTCCATTATACCAATCTTGCGGCTAGTTTCCTGCTAACTGCTAAACGTGTTGATTTTCACATTTTTATATTCGTATTATTGACAGATTTTTCCCCGATAACACGCTTACTGATTCTTTACTAACAAGTTATTACATCCATGGTTAGCTTCTTCTATACATGCCTAATCTTCCCTGGTATTTTATCCATTTTATTGCTGAGATGTTCCGCTCCCGCATCAACATTGCTTTTTATTTCTACCCCATTTATTTCTATGGGACCGTTAATGTTGGTCTCAGCTAATGTTTGTAAATCGCTATAGTTCGAGTTTCTGAATCTTGATCCACACTTCTCGATTTTGGGCTGGGTTCTTGGTATAAGTCTGCATTGGTTCGTATGGTACTGGTAATATTTCGCAATGTTGTTGATCTTGGTATTGGTACGTGTCTTTCTAACCTGGAATGTTTTCTCTCGACCGATGATGTTGCTTTCTTTAGACATTTCGTATACTGGTTGGGGATGATTTGAAATGTCCACTATGTCTTGTCTTCCGATTTTCCCATTTGTTTGAGTTGCTCTTGGTTAGCATCTTCTGCGTTTCTTCCTTCGTTTTCGTCGTTCGTCGCTGCTACTATGCATCTCTGAATTTATCGCATCGTTTCCGTTGCCTCGGTTTTTTTGTCGCTTCATTCTGGGTTTTTCCTGGTCTTCTAATTCATTATCGCTTAAATTTCGTCCGACTTCTTCGTCGGTGCCATTCATTTAGTTAGAATTCTACTAGCTTTTTATTTTGTGAATATCTTTTGAGTGTCGCATGTAATACCATTGGTCTTTGCTAAAAACCGGTCAAAGCATCCAATTGCCATTTTCCAGTTGATTTTTTCTCTCTCTTTTGTAGATATCGAAACATGCTACATTTTGTGCTATGATAACTCTTACAATTTGAATGATAAGTATTATCTAAAATTCCTGCTCATTGTGCCGAAGATTAGACTCTTCCCCACATTGGCTTTCATCATATTTTGCTGTAGCGTGTTTGAAAAATGGTCTGGCGATAGTTAACAATTCGTAGTTTGGGTTTTTCTCTCCAATAGTTGTTTACCTCCCGTTATAGTTACTCTGTTGGATAATATTGCTTGCCTTTGTGCTGGAAATAATAAATGTTCTCTGGCTACGTTCCAGATTCTTTCGTTTGGTATATTCACTCTGTGATATATCACTGGTTTGAATTCCTGCTTCGCCTGGCCAATTCTGTTAATCCAAATATTTTTGTGTGGGTGCTACTATTACTCGGTGGAGAAATTGTAACCAACCTTCCATCTCTTATTCGAATAATGGTCCATAATACATTACTTGCAAGTGAACATGTTTGGGTACGAATTTCTCGGGTTTTATCATCCTTGTTACTGGTTGAGCGAATCTGAATTTTTTCCTTTATGCATTATCTTAATTCGTTTATGCATTCTTATCTCTGGAATTGTTGATCTCTGGCAGTTTCGCAAATTGTCTTTTCGCATTTATACGTATACATAACTTCCTCCAACGATGTCTCCCAAATATCCCTCTGGAGTGGGTAATAATGGAATTTGCATTTATCGGATTTGTGTGATTGCCATTGCCAATTTTGTTTTAAATATTTTCTCTGGTCAAATACAGTCATTTTTAACCAAATCGTAGTATATTTTCTCTGTTGGATGCCAATCCTTGTGATATTAGGAAATCTCATCTTGTTTATTTATATACAGATATAATTTTACATCTTTGGGATCTATTGCGCTTTTGGCGTTTGGTATTGGCTGTTTTCCGCGATAAGAATATTCTTTTATAAGTTTGTACTCAGCTACCCATTTCGTCGCATTTACTCACCATTCGTCCTTTATAAATCTTCATTCCGTTGTAGTATCTGTGATATTACTACCGTTGGCGTGACCTCTGATCCGATAGTTGTTGGTTATTGTTGGTTTTCCGATTCTTTCGGTTCTTCCGTAATTCAATCTAATGCGCCTTTTTTGTGCTTTTAGTTTCTGTTTCCCTGTGGCACTTTGCCCTTGCACTTCCACAATATTGCGCTCTTCAATAACGTGGAGTCTACAAGTTCTGGTATCGGCGTGATATACGATCGTTGACATTCCGTATTGGCATGATCTATCTGTTGCTAGACATTGCAGGGTACTTTTTCATTGCTTGTGTATCTGGTCGAAATATCCTTGGTATTTCTCCACTTTACTGATAGCTTTCAAATCACTATAACCCATCCTTTGACTAATTGATTCAATAGGGTGTACTCCCCTCCTTGGCATGTTCCGTCTCCAGCGTTATTCTTCCCGCAGCGTATAACTCGGGTAGTTTTTATTTTCCTTCTTCGGCTCTACATTCACTCTTCCAGCTATTGCGATACGTCCTGTCGGTGAATCTTCTTCACATTCGCTCGCGTTACTGAGACCATTGGTTGTTTCCGTTCCTGCTTCTATAATTGTTGAGTGTAGTGATGTCCGCAATGGATGCTAAATTTTCCGCGCTTACCTGACATTCTTTTAATTTCCGTTTTAATGAAGCTCTACCTCTTGGTATCACGTTATACGATATGCTAGTAGATGTTGTCTGTAGTTTACCAGGATTCGCTGCTTTGGCACTCTTCCGTTTTCTTTTATGAGTATTTATCACCAATCTTTATGTTGTCACCAATCATATACTACAAACGGTTTCTACTCCTTTTATGCACATCATCCATATGAGTATTGTGGGTGAATTATCGCATTCATTCCCTTTCTGGCTGTTTTTGGATCGCTTGCATTAATGGTCGTCCGAATTCCGTTAATAACTCTTTTAACTTTGCCTGCATCATCTCAAGGTTTGATACATCTTTATCTTACCAACTTTATAAAGGCTTGCCATCTCACCTTGAGCTCAGAAGAATGGTTTCAATATTACTTTCCTGATAATGTCTGTTCATTGCAAATCATATCCGTTTGGGTTGTACTGGAGTTCGCTTTCTGTATATTACTGTCGTATTGTCATCAAGGTAGGCCATTCCTACAGATATCTATTTGGATCGTACTGATCGTTTGTTAATTGATTATTATCAACAGTAATTCCTCTGATTCTCTGGTTTGGTTCGTACTTTGCTTGTCCATGATTTTAATTTATTATTGGTTTTACTTGCTTGCCCAAAGCTGTTCGCTTCTGCTCCGATATTATTGATGGCTTCAAATTCTTTTTATTTCTGATTTGCTAATCCCCAGCATATCAGTTATCATCTGTTGATCCCTTTTTTGCTCCTTGTTCTTGACCTTTTAATTTTCTTGTAACTGCTTCGTCAACTTGACTAAGCTTGTTCAAATTTCGGTTGGTCAATTGGATCCATCTGCAAAATTTGTTCTTTCGTTTTCCTTTCTGGAGCTGGTTCTTACCAATTTTTTGGTCGACCTCTGGATTTCTTTTTCCATTTTGCCGTAGCTGTTTTTTTCGTTTGGGTGTTCGTACTGTTGTTTCATTGGATGTTGTACGCTCTCGTTCGTTTATCAATTTATCCCATCGTCTCCTGTTGAAGTTTCGGGTCTTCTACCTCTTTCTTTTTATTTCCCTCTTCGGTATCTGGCCTCTATAATCGACTGGTTGTCTTTGACAAAATACTAGCGATCGTTGGTTCATCTGTTATCGATCGTTTTCATCTTCGTCCATGGAACAATCTCTTGAATTCTGGTATCTCCGGGTTGTTTTCCTCGTCCAAATATCATTTAGATCAATTTAGTATCTCTCTTCTCTCCTGTTGTGATGACGATTACTTCATCGCTGCAGGTGGAACTTCTGGTGTGTTTAAGACTCTCTTGTCGTCCTAATTGGCGTTTTTCGTTCTGATTTCTCTTTTACATTGAGCTTCTCTAACCCGCGATCTTTGCTACTGTTTAAATATCATTTATTAATTCCAATTGCATTTGCCGTAACTCCATTCGAGGATCGTCGTCCTAATGCTCGTCCTTGGTCTTGTAAGTGAAATGGCGGTTATACGGTATTCTCTTTTTTACTTCACTTCACTTTGGCCAGTGATATAAAATTACCTCTTTCGATTGGTTCGAAATCTGGATCATAATTTTTAAACTATACTTCTCTAATACGTTGCGGCTGCCACTTCGGTAAATGTTTCCTTTTTCGGATAAATTTCTCGAATTGTTCTGGGTAGCCACGCATACATTCTCCGATATCTCCTCTATTTTCCTTTTACGATATTTCGCAGATTCTCCACTCTGCTAACAGAATCGATTATCCATTTTGCTAAATCTGTTACCGTTCGTCTTTGATTCTTTTGCTACCGGTTTCTCAATATCGCTGCTAATTCTCTACATTTTTGCGTTTCGGTTAATTTTGTCATCCTTCCTCCACAGGGTCGTCTATATTGTGGGCAAGTATTTTGTTCTGGTATCGTTTTTTCGAGTACAACCTGAATTCGCGGTCTCGCTTGTTCTTGTTGGCTTCAACATTTATTTCTCGTTCTGTTTTCTACTTCGATCGTGATGTATCTCGTGTCGTCCTTTTTACAAATTGGAGGTGTTACGTATTTTTCAATAGAATTGTGGTACTCCTCCCGCAACAATTTTCCCCGTGGATTTTGGCTTTTGACTTAATCATTGATCTTGGGTCTACCCCCCATTTTTCGCTGTGGTCGCTCTTCCCATTTTCCGGGTTAGCGATGAAATCGTGACTTTTCGATTAAATGGCCACTCTAACTTCCGTCAATCTGCCTCTTGTTAATAGAAAATACACTGATAGGTGTGTTCTTTTCCTACCCATCTCCGTTTGGTATACTCTCAAATTCATCCGGTATCCTCGATCTCTGTATAGAATGATGACTTGTGTACCGATGATTTTCTCTTCTTCAGCCGATTTAACTTTTTATCAAGCCCATCCACCTATCTTCATGGTAATGGGGCCTAGTCGAGCTTTAATCGTTAATTTCCTCGTCTTCTTCTGGTTGCCCATTCATTTTCGTTTATCATTTCCTCTGGTAGAGATTTTCCATATGGTTCATACTTCATATAAGTTTCCAAGGTTGTTTCATTGGCTGCCTCTTCTGGCGCTTCCCCTGGATATATTTCTCCATTTTGGCTTCGGTTCTCATTTTCCATTTGTCCACTTATCTTTTCATCATAACAACCTTTTTCCATGGTGTTGATCGGCATCGCGAATCGTCTATCGGTTGTAATTTGTGCTAACTTCGCATCTTGTCCTCCATAACTGGTAGTATGGTTTAGTATTTGATCCATTTTTCTTTTCATTTCTCTTGGAAATTCTTGGTGATCTGTTGTTCCTTTTGTCGTTTTTTTCTCTCTGGTTTCGTCCATGCTAATGATATTATGTTTGTCGTCTTCCCATGATACCTTAGTTCGTAATATCGGGGGTTCGTTCTCGCGGACTTATTTGTCGTTTGTGATACATTATTGCCACGTCTTCTTAACGCTAACGTGTCGCCCTACTTTTCGATTTATTGGTTGGATAATTTTCGATTTATTCGTCGGTATAATTGTGGCATTTGACATCGGGATCTTCTAGTATTTCTTCTTATTTCATCATTTGGAGCTTTATTCTTATTTATTGGTTCATTCTTCCTCTCATATCTCTTTGGTGCTCTCCATATTTGGCTATCAACTCATCTGTTCTCTCCGTTACGAATCTATAACTGTCTGTAATCTCGTACAGCTTTCTACAAATATCTTCATTGAAATCGGTCTCGTTACGATATCGCGTTAACTATATTTTATAGCTTGGTCTATGCTTGTTCTGTCATTTTTATCTGATTCTGCTCATTTTCTTTTGTCTCTCTTTTCTAAATACGGGTTTTTATTTCTTTGTTGTACAATATTGAATTTTTGCACTATTTCTGCTGTCCGTTCTTTCGCTTTCATCTGTTTAATGTTACCTAAATTTCCTGGCCATATTAGAGCATCCGCTAGGTGTATATCTCGCTTTATTTTCCTTCCCCTTGATAATATAAAGGTTTATTTTTATAACTGGGTCCTAGCTTTTTCACTACCATAACAGCTCGTTTGTGCTTTCGCCCTCTTGTGGCTATTATCTGTCTCGGTTTTCTGGAAAATCAATAATTACCTGATATTCTTCTCTATCTATTCTTTCAGATTTCTTGGTACTTTTATCATATCTTTTCCATGATGCCCGTAAACTGTACCATTCTGTGTGAACATATCTTTCGGCAATTAATTTCATTATTCTGCTGTATGCGGTTGTATCCCTGAGGTTTAAAAAATTTGATTTCGATCTACTTCTTCTACAATCTCGTTGATTTCTTTTAATATCTCGGTTTCATCTTCTCTTGGCACGTTCGTTTCCATTCCTCTAATTCGGATTTTGATTCATCTTTATATGGTTTATTTTCCTCGCATGATTGAAATATTTCTCCGCCTAGACTGCTTATTTCACTTCCTCTTCGTCTGTTGGACCGTCTGGAATTCGTCCTTAGATATTATATGTGGGTTGTTCCTCCTTTTCATTATCTTTGTGGCCCTTTTGTTTGAAACCATATTTTTTATTCTATTCTCAAATTCTGAGCTTCACTCCACGCTGGCTTTCTTTTCTGATTCTTGTTTCTATTTTTTGTAGCAGTAATCCTCTGGATTCGATTTTTTTGTTATTATTGGTCCTGATATCTTTTCTTTTTCTTTTGACGTTGATGCTCCTGCTCCTCTCTTGTTTAGTTCTAATTTTGCTCCTCCATTTCTTGATATAGCACTTTCTTTGTCATCAACTCAATCTTTGATCTAGTGCTTGTTTCCTTGTTCTAAATGTTTCAAGCGCTCCGTCTATTTTTTAATTATTAGTGGCTTCTTTCCTTAGTTCCGCTTTCTCTTGTTTCAGGATTGTTTCTTTTTTCTTTTTAACTGATCCTCCTCTTGTTCAAAAGCTTCCTCTTGCTTTATTTTCTCGACGCGTACTCCTCTGTCTTTTGTGTCCATACATTTTCTTTTTCGAGGTTTCTCTATCTTGTACACTAATGTTTTCCCTTGGTTTTTGATCCTCCGTTATATACATTCTGCTTGTTTCATTTCTTTAGTTCTGTCATTCGGTTTTTCTCTCATTATCGTTTCTTTTAAGTCGAACGTCTTTGTTTTCCTCCTCCCCTGTAAATTCTTTGATGGCTCTATTTTCTCCATCGTATTTAATTCAAACTTTTTTTTTTCCCTCGTTGTCAGTTATCATATTTCCTACCCTTCGTCTCAACACACTGCTCCGCAGTGGAATTCATCTGGAATTTCCATTCTCATCATATTACTTCTTTCGGGTTTGTTTTGATTTCCCATCTTTTGCTGGATTTGCTGGCTTCCCTCTGTTGCAGTCTTGCCATTCAGCTGTTGTTGTTCTTGAATATTCTCGTAGTTCGTAGCTTTGATCTCCTCATTGCTTGTGGCTCATTAACGTTGATTCGTGTTGTTGTATATGGCGGGCATTTGTGCATCATCTCTTTTAAATTTCCATGGGCAATTCGTTGTAGTGTTTCTCGTAGCATGTCTCATCTCTTGCATCACGTTATTTGTGGATTTCCCCATAGAGTTGTTTTTAATCTGACTGGTTTTGGTTCTTTTCTTATGTTACATTGCCTTGCGAATGTCCTTGTTGTCCAAATTGTAACATGCTTTTGTTATTAGGTTGTCTCATATTTTCTCAGTATGCCCATCGTCTACCACATTTTTTGACAAGTGTAATTCCGGAAACAATTTTCTGATCGTGTCCTATTCTTTGTACATGTGGAGCATTTTTCGTTTGTATTTGGATTGTTCTGAAATTATTATTATAACTTAATTGGTTGTTACCTCTATCCTCCGGATTTCTCGTTCTGGTGGTTGAACATCTTGCTGTGCTCTCGGAATGAATTGATTCCATGGCTGGATTGACATTGTTGTTTTGATTGTGGCATTGACTGTTTGGACGTTGTTGGTTCCGTAAGTGGCCAAGACTGCCCTTGATATACCAGTCCTAGATGGGCTTCAATCTGTTTGCGATTGCTACTGCTTTATCTAATGTTTCTGGTGCCAAACATCCAAGAGTTGGCTCGTTGTCTTCCCTTTTAAATTCTCTTATGAAGACCGTCTAACCATTTTATCTTCGGCAAATCTGTTCTTCCGAAAGGTTCTTTACACAATTTCTTTAATTCGCATGCGTAACTGCATTTGATTCATCTCGTCTTTGTTTTCGGTGTAGGACGTCCAGTATCTCCTATTCCGCATTTTTCCTCTATCCCGAATATCTTTATTAAGACTCTTTAATTTCTGTCCATGTTGGTCATTTTGTTAACTCTCTCGCTTCTTCTACAAATACATTCTTGTGCGCCTCCCTTTCAAATACAAGGGTAGCCGCTCTTTTACTTTTTTGATCTGTACCAGTGGACAGATATTTTTGTACCACTTGAATTCCTTATAAATGTATCCAAATTTGTGAGACTACCGTCAAACCGGTCTCCTCTAACTTTTCTCTGAATTCTCTATCATCAATTATTGTTATTCAACATTGTATTTGGCATCCGGAAATTGGAAGAGTTTATTGAAGTCGTCTGTTTGGATTGTTGTCCAGATCTTTTCGTTAACTGATTCTATCGTTGTAATTGATTTCGATATTAACGTATTCGTCTCTTCGCTGCTATTAAATTCAGAAATCGGTCAAATCCGCTATCGTGCCTGTTCCGGTTACACGTTGAATAGTTTTCAGTTATTGACACTTCTACTGTTAGAACTTTTCTTTTCTCCTCTTTAATAAACTTTTTTCTCTATTCTCTTGCTTTTGCTTCTCGTGTGGTTGTCTGATGCTAATCAAATGTTTACGGTTATTCGTCTGCTGACGGGTTTCTCTTCTCTTGCTTTGGTTTGGCTTTGGAAACTTCCTGGTTGCCTTATTTTGCTTTGTAATTGCTACTGACGTTTATTCCAAAATCTTTTCTGCTTGTTTATTCAAGTTCCTTTGTTATCATTTGGCTTTGTCGTTTGCTCTGAAATATTTTCTCCTTTTGCTTATGCTTTGTACTTGACTTGGATTGTTTTGTTGATTCGATTCCTAAAAATAAATAACACTCCAATTATTCTATACTCTATACTAATTTCTTCCTCCGTTTACCATCTATCTATGTTATCACCCTGTTCGCATTTTATCGTCGGTGGCGTTTCTTATCTGACTCACACCCCCCTCATTTTAATCATTTTTAATTATCTATACCCGTAATAATTATCTTAATCTCGTATCAGTTATCTATATAGTCTTAATCAGTTATCTATATCGTCCGTAATCAATATCTAATATCAAATATCAATAATCATCATATCTCTATATTTCATTCATTCCATTAATTGTTTTTCCATAATGTCCCCCAAAAAATCTCATTTTACTTAATCCTCAAATCGCTGCGCTCTAATGCCCCTATGATTTCTTCGTTGGCCTCTTCGGCCTTCGGCTTTCAACTCTTTTACTGGTCATCGTGCCTTAATATCTATTGATAATCATATTTCATCTTTTTACTCCATATCAATATCTTACTGGTACTCTATGGCCTCCAGTATCTGATCATAATCATCCGGCCTCTATTGCTCTAGGTATCCTGTTCATAATCATCCCGGCCCTCTATTGCTCAGTATCTGATTCATAATCATCCGGCCCTCTATTGCTCAAGTATCTGACATAATCATACCGGCCCTCTATTGCCTCAAGTACATGATCATAATCATCCGGCCTCTATTGCCTCAAGTATCTGATCATAATCATCCCGGCCCTCCTAATTCTCAAGTACTGATCATAATCAATCCGGCCCTCTATCTCATATTATCTCTTATATCGACTTGGAGCTCAACAGTGACTTTTGGGGTAGTTTGGAGCCTCACACTGATCTCAAGCATGGCGTCTTTTTGGCCGCGCGCATTCCTTTCGGTTAACGCTTTACTCAAGCCATTCGGATATTTTGGGTACTCGGTGTGGGATCGCGGTTTGTACCAAACTCTCGCTGGCATAACAAAAACATTCCTCGTACTCGGTGTTGGGATCCGGGTGTGTACCTGAAGAAAATATAAAAGTATGGAAATGCCTAGAACGTTCAATTCAGTTTCCAAAACGGTTTACTTGATTTCCCGAATAGTGAAAAGAAAAGGAAATGATCAAAAGTGGGGAGCGGAAAATAAACTATCAAATCTCTTGCCGCTCTTCCCATCAGATTTCTCGGCTCGATTCGAGCGGCTCGTCATCATCTGCTTTAGTAAGGACATTTGAGTATGAACCATTTACCGTTAGTTCACATCTCACCTACTTTTGGCCCTAGCCGATATCGGTGTGGATTCCGGGTTTGGTGTGTACTCGGCAGTCTCCCGAGCCGTAAAAATAGAATCCGTCCGGAATACTCGGTGTGTGATCCGGTTTTTTGTATCGAACGGCTCAGCCGTCACAGTCCATTGGCGAATATACAACCTGAGCACGACAGTCCGTAGCTGTCCTCCTGGTGCCTCACCACCAGCTGGGAAAAAAGAAGTAATCTCTAGGTAACTTTAACTCTAAACTAATTAATTCGTCCGTGTACACTCTTTCTCTCACCCCTCGTCTATCTCTTCACTCCCCCTTCAAATTTGTGGGTAATCGCATCAAAAGCTCCCGCAAAGAGGTGATCAATCTCTCGCCGGTTGCTTGCTGACATTCGGATCTGGCCTACAGTTCCTTTCTTCAGTAGGGTTATCAAGGGTTCCCTTGGGTGAAGCCGTAATATCATTAGATAGCTGCATGGTTTAACCATTTTTTCCTCGTCCTATCTAATATAAATCAACTAAATATAATATCAATAAAACAAAAGAATTATACACTAGGAAACGTTGTCGAAATTTTCCAGTCCAATATTTGTGTCTCTTGGCATGTGTTTTTGAATTATTCCCTAATTCGGCTTTTTATGTTTTGGTCTATTAACCTTTGTTTATGTTGTCAGGTGGTTTTAAATTTATAACATTGCCATTTTTTTATATTCGTCTTATACTAATAATAATTTCAAGTAAGCATAATAACATTATTTCATTTCATCATAACAATCCATGGAAAGTAAACCGTTAGTCTTTCCTTTATCTTCGTTGTGCAATACATACAGTGCGACTCTGTGCGCATCCATGCATACTCAGGTGGTCCGCTAAGGTATCACCATTATCGTGCTTCTCTGTTTTGCACGCATAACACTCCACATAAGCCTTGGTTTGCTCTTTCATTGTGGTTGCAAATCTCGTCCTCCAATGGTTTTTGACTTTTTTCATTAACTTGTTCCAGCTTTTCCCAAATTTGGTTATCTCTAATCTCATAGATAGAATTTCATATTCTTTCAGTTGTACATCTCCTAATAAATATCGATATTTTAATTAATATGCAATGTTCATTCAGAGTCAGGTTTGAAAATCGTTGATATATCTCTGTTAGGCTCGTTTAATTAACTTTTTGTTTATTAATTAGGTTCCTCAAGATTGTCATTTTCGATGTTTAATATCCCCTTTTAGTTTTTCCTATAATTTTTGTTTGGTTCCATCCAAATTATCACAATTACCCTTTAAATTTATCTAAATACTATTTAAATTCATTCACCCTCTTAACGATATTTTGATTCATTTTATTTATACTATTTACTCATTACCTGTGTGCTTTATTCATTACCGTTGGCTTTCCCTCTATTTGGTTCCGTTGTTCCTTCTTGTTTAATCATTACTCCCTTACTTTACCCATTTCATTTTATCCGAATTTGCCCTTTTTAATTACTTGTGCGTCTTGTCATTGTTGTTGGTGTCTTCCAAGGGTGTCATGTCGTCAAGTATCTGATGGATGTTGAGTGTCTTGGCGTCTTAATTTTCGTAGTCGGGTTGTCGTTTTTCAACAGTTGTTCCTGGGTTTGTTTCATGGCGTCTCACTCTCTGGGGTTTGCAACATATCGTCTCAGCATCCTCTGTTTAAAACTTTAAACATCTTGCGTTATTTTCCTGGGTTCTTTATAAAAACAGTCCTTTATGAGCCCCCAAATTTTATCTCAGTAGTCAGGTTTTTATTGCTGTTTTCAATTTTCTCCTTGATCCTTTAACACTTTCTCATCGATTTGTTTTGCACCGAAAATCACTCAATCCGGCTGAGCGTGTAACTGACATAGTTCTCTGTTCGTTTTTCTTAACTGATGGTATTTGGTCTTTCCAATAATTAAGCTTCAAATCCCGGCTGAGGGTGTACGACATAATTCTCTGTTCTGTTTCTTAACTTGAATTGTTTTTGTCTTTCCAAATAACAAAGCTTCAATCCCGCTGAGGGTGTATTGACAAATTCTCTGTTGTTTCTAACTTGATTGTTCTGGTCTTTCAAATAATCAAAGCTTCAATCCCGGCTGAGGGTGTACTGGCAGATTCTCTGTTGTTTCTTAACTGAATTGTTCTGGGTCCTTTCCAAATACAAAGCTTTCAATCCCGGCTGAGCCCGCCAAATTTTTATGGTGGGTTACAGGTTTTCAAATCTTGCTTATCCCCGGCGACTAGTAACGCAATACAAAGTGATACTGGACCACTTGGCACCCGTTGCTAAGCAACGTTGGTATGTGTTCAAGTGGTGGATGCCCGCAAAAATTGAGTACCATTAGCTAGTACATAGTTGCTCGGACAACCTCGGTTCACGAGCTGTCGATAGAAGACCTATGCTCGCTTTGCTCTGTCCTCGTAATTATCCATGGATTAGTAGCTTAATTGACTATGGAACAAATATGGCGATGTTGGTGGCGCGGGTTATATTAAAATATTAACAACTACATTTAAGACTATTTATTCGATTCATGTACAATGGTCCTGCTGGGTGTGTTGGAGTCGAGCTGCCGCGAACGTCGGCACGCTCTACGTCCGGTTCGACGACTGCTGGTTGTAGTGTGGACTGCTCTGGCTGGCTTGGTGGGTCGGCGCGGCACTTGAGTGGGGGCGAAGATGAAAGCGGGTAAGTTACCGCTTCACCTTCCCGGCATACGCTAAGGCCACTTCGAGTCCCCGAACCTGCGTACGCAGACTCCGATTGAGCTGGCCGTTTCTTCGGCCCAGCCTTTTTGAGCTGCGGTGAGCCGTTTGGTAAAAGGATCTTTGTCCGTTTAGGGTCTACACAAGTGCTTTGGTCTGCTGCATCTCGCCGAGTTAAGTTCGCAGGACCTGACTAAGTAATCTGCATTCGCCTGCCTCGCACGATCTAGTTCACGTCGCAATATCCGTAGAGAGGAATTACTGAAATTAATGGGTGGTACACGTCATTTATGATTGATCTCAACGTTTTTAAAATTTTCAAACAAATAAGAGTCGTTTTCTATTATATAGAATAAAACACACGCAGTTCTAATTATAATGTATTTTAATCACTACAGTAATAGTCTGTTAGTTAATCGCCTGGGAATACGTTCTAGACTCTTTGAGGGCTTCCACCGTGTAGGGTCCGCTTAGTATCCCGAACCGACGAGGTGGATGGGCGACGGCGATCCGCCGGCAAGGATGTCATCCAGCACGTTTGCAAGGTACATCCTTGCCTTGACTAACTTGTAATTCCACCCGCTCCTGCACCCGCTCCACTGGGTGAGGAGGTTCCTGCCGCATTAGCGAATATCTAGCAGCTGGGTATGCTGCCTAATGGGTTTCCCAAGGTCGTTAATTTAGATCAGCGTGCCCTCCGAATGGCAAGGGTACGGCCATTGCAGAATTTTCCCGATCGCCCCTGTCTCACTGGGCGACTCCTCCAGATGGGCGTGTTGGTTAACTGGCGTCTGTCCAATCTAGAGGCATTATTTGACTGAAAGCAATGTAGTAGATCAATTACTGGCTTCGATAACGATGAGAAATAAAGCCGGATCACCTACTATGTGTGCGCGATTTGTTATTTGATTCTCCAATGGCTAGGGATGGCTGTTGGGTTTTCCATATTGTTTAATATTATAATTTTGTGAGATGAGTAGAAACTGGCGTTCGATCACTTATTGTCATGTGTAATGTTGGTGCGGAACTTATCGTTGGATCTCATATTAGACTTGCGTTAACGTTAGGGTTAGGAGTTTGCGAGGGGTTTTCTATTTACTTGTTAACCCTTTGTGCCCTGCATGTATCTGAATTGATCGACTTCCGGTTTAGATGGGTTTGTCATGCACCCTCTTAGTTAACAAACAAAAAAAAATGTTTTCGATGTGTACCTTATATTGATAATTGAGCTCTAGATTAAAGACTAATTGAGATATTAGCTAAAGAATACTAATGGGTTAACGGATAAATGCAATATTAATCAACTATCCAACATTCTCTGTTACAATTAATGCTTTAACTTTAAATACTAAATGCAAATATTAATCAAACTAATCAAACTTCCGTTACAATTAATGTTAACTTAATTATCATGGTATGGAATGCGTTTGTTTTCATTTCAATTAATGAATGCCGATCACCTTGTAATTTAATCATTTTTCATCCGTGTCCTGTTTCGGATGCACACACGCCCGTCGTCTACTGTGAATTTGTTTACAGAACTGACTGATTAATATATTCAATCTCTATTTCTTGTTCAACAAGTTCACCCATATCGGTCTTATTGGTATTGCCTTAAAATTTTTTAATTGTCCAAGCTCGATCAGATTGACAAGGTAAGCCTCGTTGTACGTCGTCTCCTCTAATTCTCTTTAGATTTTAGCGCCACACGCGTTCCTACCGTGGATTTCTTCTCGCATCATTGGTCTAATTTATTGTCACTAGCCAGTTGGAAATTATCTTAAGGCCCCTCAGCATATTGGTCGATGCAGGACAGGCTTCGCCGATCTCATGAATCACTGATGCACCATACAGTTGTGTCTCTTCGTTTCTAGATGGGGCCATTGAATGGATTCGAATGTCGACATTCCCAGCTTCAAATGCTTGGTCAGTCAGAAATTCTATCTCCAATTTTCTGATTTCGGACATGGAAGTCGTTGGCTATGGATCTACCTAATGTTGATTAATGATCCAATTCATCGATTATTTATGTTGGAATTTTACAAGCTTGAGTGTTTTTATTACGGTTCACTCGATCTTTGTTTCTGTTCGTAAATTATTAATATTTTTTAAATGGTCATCTAATTACTATTTTCACTCTCTCTCCTGAATTAGGATTAATGGTTCGATGTTTTCATTCGGTTATTACGAAAAGAATGTCATTAAAACTAAAGCTCGGCTGAATTTTTTCCTACGACATCAAATGGGTTTATGCGGTTACAAATCGGTGCGCTATATGGAATTCATTTTATTTTCTGGCTTTATCAAGTTCACCTATTTTAAATATTTGCTTTACTCCGAGAATAAATTTTAAATCTGAATTGCTTTCCACAGTAAACTCATCTGTCGGAATTGAACTATAATCTTTAAATCATTAACCAACAATTATTATTTGCTACTGTGACTTTCTCATAGATTTCACCCCTACATGGAGTTTGGTTTGGCCTTGTCTAACTAGTTTAAAGATTACTGGCAATCTCAGGTATCTCTCGCATTTAAGTTTCATTTAAAATGAGTTCTGGTTTACTATCGTTATCCTAAAGTTGTTTAATCTCATCGATCTATCAGGAGTTTAAATTATCCTCCACATGCTCTAAAAGTTATTCAACGGGTTTTAATTCCTATCAGTGCATTTTTTTATTAAGTTATTACGATTCCATTTTATCTCGTCTACTTTAATCAAGGAGTTAGTTTAGATGGAAGCTGTAAGGCACTTAATTTTCAATAATTATTTTATTAAAATCACATTTCCATTAAAGAAAATTCTGTTAACTGGAATAGATTTAATTTAGAAGAACTCCTTGGAAACTATTAACGATATTTTGTTTTGTTTTTGATGAGCTATATACTACTATTCAAATCATTTTAAACATTTATTGAATTTATTTAATACCAATCCGATTTCAGTTACTTTATCCCCGTCCCTTTCCCTTTAATAGATTTAAGCGCCATTGTGTTTATATATATTATTGGAGTGCCACTGGACTACTCGGTGTGGTGATTTTAAAGCCTGTTTGTAGATAAGTTTAGGTCGATTTACAGAATT
>CM039680.1:237693195-237792451 GCA_022537955.1 Schmidtea mediterranea | reverse complement strand
TCTCTGTCCCTCTTTCTTTGACTTTTTATTTGCCATACCATTTTAAAATCTAGCGATGTAAAATAAAGCTGCTCCGTGTAAGTTTGTAACATTTCATTTTATGTCCGGTAACGGATGTGTATCCGCATTTCTGTTACCAGCGTTGAGTCGTCGGTAGTCTATACAAGATACTGTTGTGTTCCGTTCTTCTTTACCATGACCCATGGGAATTGGCCATGGGAGCAACTTGTTCGATTACTCCTGGCGTCTAACATCTTTTTGCAACTTCTTTTTGCTCTGATTTTTGAGCTTCTGCCAAATCGATATGGCCGTAGTGTTATTGGGGTATCGTCTGTTAGTTGGTATCCGTGGTGTTGCGTTACGTCGCTTTGTACCGAGATCTTCAAGTCGCATGCTGCAATATATTTTAAATTTCATTAGCAGTTTTGTAGTTGTTTTTCTCGTTTTTCGTTTATAGCTGACTGTCGATTGTCCATATTCTTCTTCAGTTCCTACAGTTTTTGTTGTTGGGACGTTCAATGTCCATCTTGGTGTTAATTTTCCGCAATGTCTCGTTTTATAGATACTTATCTCTCGTCAAGAATTTGTAATGTGATCGATTTCACTGTTATCGTTACATACACTCTTTCTCTGGCTATGGTCAGTTCTTTCTTTTTCTCAAATTTGTGATTAGGTTCGAAATCATTTCTCCTCTATTTCTCGTTCACTTTTACGTACAAATCATTGTGTGCGTCCTGGCACTACTATTTTTTCTGAGCTCTCACTATGATTTCAAACATACATATTCGTGGACGGTTTTATCTTCAGCTCCATTGATCTAGATCTATTATTTCTCTTTTAGTAATGTTGGCCTGAGGTCTGTCATTATACAATCTGCGACTCCAGTTTCTGATAAATGCTAAATAGCGTGTTGATTTTCACATTTTAATATTCGATTATTGGACCAGATTTTCCCGAATAACCGCTATGATTCTTTAACTACATAGTTATACATCTTTCTCTTCTATAATGGCCATTAATCTTCCCTGGTATTTTATCCATTTTTTATTGCTGAGCTGTTCGCTTCCCGCATCAATCATTGCTTTTATTTTTTACCCCATTTTTTCTATTGGTTACGTTATGTTGGTCCAGCTAATGTTTGTAAATATGCTTAGTCCGAGTTTCTGGATCTGATCCACATCTTTTGATCTTTGGCTGGTTTTTTGGCACTAAGTCTGCCTGGTTCGTGATGGTACTTGATAATATTTCGTCTGTTGTATGAATTCTTTGGTATTCGGTACGGTTCTTTCTACTGGATTTTCTTCGACCGATGATGTTGGCTTTCTTTAGCACATTCGTATACTGTGGTGGATGATTGAAAGTCCACTATGTTTGTCTTTGCGATTTTCCCATTTGTTTGAGTTTGCTCTTGGGTTAGCATCTGCGCTTCTTCCTTGGTTTTTTCGTCGTTGTCGCTGGCTACTATCATCGTCTCTGAATTTATCCATCGTTCCAGTTGGCTTCGTTTTTTGTACGTTCATTCTGGTTTTCTCGGCTTCTAATCTCATTATGCTTTTTAATAATTTTCGTCCGACTCTTCGTCGGGTGCCATTCTTTGTTGAACTTCCTACTAGTCTTTTATTTGTGAATATCTTTTGAGTGTCCATGTTACGCATTGTCTTTGTAAACCGGTAGAATCCATGCATTTTCAGTTGATTTTTCTCTCTCTTTTGTAGATATCGAAACTGCTAACATTTGTGCTATGATTACTCTTACAATTTGAATGAAATAGTATATCCCCTAAAATTCCTGCCATCTTGTCCGAAGATTAAGATCCTTCCACATGGCTTTCATCATATTGCTGTAGCGTGGTTGAAAATGGTCTGGCGATAGTACAATTCGTAGTTGGGTTTTCTCCATAGTTGTTACCCTCCGTTTATAGTTCTATGTTGGATAAGTATTGTTGCCTTTGTGCTGGATAAAAATGTTCTCTGGTCGTCAGTTTCGTTTGGTATTTCACTCTGTGAATATATCCTGGTTTGATTCTGCTCTCGCTGGCAATTTTGTTTATACAAAATTTTTGGTGGTGCTACTATTATCGGTGGAAATTGTAACCAACTTCATCTCTTATTTCGAATAATGGTCCATATACATTTACTGCAACTGAACATGTTGGGTAGAATTTCTGGGGTTTATCATCTTGTACTGGTTGAGCGAATCGTTTTTCCTTTATGCATTATTCTAATTCGTTTATGCATTTATCTCATCGGAATTGTTGAATTCTTGGCGAGTTTCGCAATTGTCTTTTCGCATTTATACGTAACATAACTTCTCAACGATTTCTCACCAAAATTCCCTCTTGGAGTGGTAATATGGAATTGCAATTATCGGATTTGTGATTGCCCATTGCCAATTTTTGTTTTTAATATTTCTCTTTCAGATACAGTCATTTTAACCAAATACGTAGTATATTTCTCTGTGTGATGCGAATCTTTGTATATAGGAATCCATCTTGGTTATTTATAACGATTAAATTTTACATCTTTGGGATTATTTGCGCTTTGCGTTTGGTATGCTGTGCGATAAGAATATTCTTTATGTTTGGTACTAGCTATCATTGTTCGTCGCATTTACTCACACATTCGTAGTACTTTTAATAAATCTCATTCCGGATTGTAGTATCTGTTTGATATTACTACCGTGGGACCTCTGATCCGTAGTTGGTGCGTTTATGTTGTTTTCCGGATTCTTCCGGTTCTCCGTCAATTCATTATGCGCTTTTTGTGTGTTAGTTTCTGTTTCCTGTGCACCGTTGCCCTTGCATTGCATATATTGCGTCTTTCAATAAGGGTAGTCACAGTTTCCTGTATCAGGCCGTGGATATAGATCGTTGACATTCCCAATAGTATTGCATGATCTATCTGGTTGCCAGACATTGAGGGTACTTTTTCATATGCTTGTGTATCTGGATCGAATATCCTTGGTATTTCTCACAATTACTTGAATAGTTTCATTACATACTACCCTTTGAACTAATTGAATTATAGGGTGTACTCCCTCCTTGATGTTCCGTCTCCAGCCTTATTCTTCCCGCAGCGTATACTCGGGTAGTTTTTATCTTTCCTCTTCGCTGCTACATTCATCGTTCAGCTATTGAGATACGTCTGCGTGAATCTTCTTCACATTCGCTCCGCGTATGAGACATTGTTGTTTCCGTTCCTGCTTTTATGTTGATGTGAGTGATGTCATGGAATGTACGCATTTTCCGCGTTACTGAACATATTTTATTTCGTTTTAAATGAAGTCTACCTTTGGTATACGATTATCATCACTGCTGTTTAGGCTGTTCGTCTGTAAATTTCCGTGTTCTGCAGCTTTGCACTCTTCCGTTTCTTTATGATTATTTGTCCACCAATCTTTATTATATCGCCCAATCGACTACAAACGTTCTACTCCTTTATGCACATCATCCATATGAGTATTGTAGTATTATCTTTCATCCCTTTTCTAGCTGTTTTTGATCGCTTGCCATTTAACGCAGTGTTTCGAATTCCTGTTAATAACTCTTTTTAACTTCGCTTGCCATCATCTCGGTTGATTTCTCTTTATACACTTTATAAAGGCTTGCCATCCACTTGAGTCAGACTGAATGGTTCAATTTACTTCCTGTAATTGTCTGTTATCTGGCAAATTCATTCCGTTTGGGTTGTACTCTTGGAGTTCGCTTTCTGTATATTACTATCGTATTGTACATCAGGTAGGCATTCTACCAGTATCTATTTTGGATCGTCTGATCGTTTTGTTAAATGATTTATTATCAACAGTAAATTCCTACTGGACTCTGGTTGTGGTTTCGTACTTTGTTGTCCAGATTTTTATTTATTATTGGGTTTATTGCTGCCAAAGCTGTTTCGCTTTGCTCCGATATTATTTTGAGTTTCAAATTTCTTTTATTTCTGGATTTGCTAATCCCAGCATATAGTTATATCTTTGAATATTTTGCCTCCTTGTTCTTGACCTTCTTAATTTCCTTGTAACTGCTTCTCACTTGACTAGCTTGTTCAATTTTCGTTGATCAATTGATGATCGCTTTGTTCTTTTCGTTTTCACTTTCTGGAGCTGGTTTCTCAATTTTTGGTCGGACCTCTGGGATTTCTTTTCATTGCCGTAATGTTTTTTTGTTTGGGTTGTTCGTCTGGTTTTGTTTTTGGATGTTTGTAGCTCTCGTTCGTATTTATTCCAATTATCCCACTTCGTCTCCTGTTAGTTTCGGCGTCTTCTCTCTTCTTTCTTTTTATTTTCTCTTAGGTATCATGGGCTCTATATTTTCGACTGTTGTCTTTGACCACTACTAGCTGTCTGGTTCATATCCTGTTATCGGAATCGTTTTCATCTCTGTCATGAACAAATCTCTTGATTCTGGTATTCTCCGGGTTGTTTCTCGTCCACAATATCATTTTAGTCAATTTAGTATCTCTTCATTCCTTTGTGATGAGATTACTCATCTCTGCAGGTGGAATTCTGGTGTGTTTAGCTCTTTGTCCGTCCTAATTCGGCGTTTTCGTTCTGATTTTCTCTTATTGAGTTCTCTACACGCGATCTTGCTAACTGTAATACATTTATTAATTCCATTGCATTTGCGTAACTCCGATTTCGAGATCGTCGTCTATGATCGTCCTTGGTATTGTAAGTGAAATGCGGTCATACGGTATTATTCTCTTTTTTACTTCACTCACTTTGGCAGTGATATAAAATTCTCTTTCGATTGGTTCGAAATCTGGCATCATAATTTTTAAACTATACTTCTCTATCGTTGCGGCTGCCCATTCGGTATGTTTCCATTTTCGGATAATTTCTCCTCGAATTGTTTTCTGGGTTACCACGCATAATTCCGGATAATCCTCTATTTCTTTACGATATTTCGCGATACTCACTCTCTACAAGAATCGATTATCCATTTTGCTAAATCTGTTACCGTTCGTCTTGATTTCTTTGCTCCGGTTCTCAATATCGCTGCTAATCTCTCTACATTTTGCGTTTCCGTTAATTGTCGATCCTTCCTCCCCGGTAGTCTTATCTGTGGGAAGTATTTTGTTCCTGGTATTCGTTTTCCGAGTACACGATTCGCCGGTCGTGCTTGTTCTTGTTGGCTTCGCAATTTCATTTCTGTTCTAGTTTTCTCTAGAATCGTCGATGTATATCGTGTCGTCTTTTACAAATGAGGTGTAGGTATTTTTTTCAATAGAAATTGTGGTAACTCCTCCCGCAACATTTTCAGTGGATTTTGGCTTTTGGCTTTATATTGATCTTGGGTCTACCCCCTAATTTTTTCCGCTGTGTCGCTCTTACCCATTTCCGGGTTTAGCGATTGAAATCGTGCTTTTCGATTAAATGGCCACTCTAACTTTCCCGTCATATCTGCCTCTTGTTAATAGAAATACACTTGATAGGTGTGTTCCTTTCCTAACCCATCTCGTTTGGGTAATACTGACTCAATTTCTCGGTATCCTCGATCTCTGTATCAGAATTGGATGACTTTGTGATACAGATATTTTCTCTTCTACAGCGATTTTACTTTTTTTTCAGCCCATGCCCCCTATCTTCCATGTGTATGGGGCTAGTCGAGCTTTACTCGTTTTTTTCCTCGTGCTTCATTCTGGTTGCCATTCCATTTCGTTTATCATTTCTCTGTGATTTTCATATGGTTATCTTCATATATAGTTCAAGGCTTGTTTCCATTGCTGCCTCTTCTGGCGCTTCCTGGTATATATTATTCTTCCTTTTTGTTCGGTTCTCTCTCCATTTTCCATTTCCACTCCTTTATCTTTCATCATACAACCTTTTTCATGGTGTTGACGCATCGCGAACGTCTATCGGTTGTAATTTTGTGCTCACTTCGCATCTTGTTCTCCATAACTGGTAGATGGTTTAGTATTTATATCACATTTTTCTTTTCATTCCTCTTGAAATTTTTGGATCTGTTGTTCCTTTTTTGTCGTATTTTTCTCTCTGGTTCGTCCATGGCTATGATATTAATGGTTTGTCCGTCTTCCCATATACCTAGTTCGTATATGGGGGTTGTTTCGGACTTATTTGTCGTTTGTGATACATTCATTGCCACGCTCTTCTACCATACCGTCGTCGCTACTTTTTCGATTATTGGTTGGATAACTTCTCGATTGTATTCGTCGGTATAATTCGTGCATTTGACAGTCGGGATCGTAACTAGTATTTCTTTTTTTCATCATTTGGTAGCTTTATTCTATATTTATTGGTTATCTCCTCCATATTTCTTTGGTGCTTCTCCAATTTGGTTCAACTCATCTGTTCTCTCGTTTAGAATCTCATAATGTCTGTATCTCGTACAGTTGCTCTACAAATATCTTCATTGAAATCGGTCTGTTCGATATCGTTATATATTTTCTAGCTTTGGTCTAATTGCTTTGTTCTGAGTCATTTTTATACTGAATTCTTGCTCATTTCTTTTGTCTCTCTTTCTAATCCGGGTTTTTATTTCTTTGTTGTACAATATTTGAATTTTTTGCCATATTTCTGCTGTAAGTTTCTTCGCTTTCATTTTGTTTAATGTTACCACATTTATTCTTTTGGCATATTAGAGCATCGCTTGGTGTATATCTCGCTTTATTTCCTTCCTTGATAAATATAAGGTCTTTTTATTAACTGGGTCCTAGCTTTTTCATACCCAATCATACAGACTCGTTTGTGCTTTCGCCTCTTATGGTATTATTGTTCGGTATTTTCTGGAAATATAATTACCCTGATATTCTTACTCTATCATATTACTTTCAGATTCTTCTTGGTACTTTATCAATATCTTTCCATGATGCCGTAAATGTACCGTTATCTTGTTGATATCCTTTCGCAATTAATTTCATTATTCTGCTGTATGCGGTTGTATTCCGAGGTTTAGAACATTTGGTTTGATTACTTCTCTACAATCTGTTGATTCTTTTTAATATCTCGGTTTCATCTTTCTTGACACGTTTCGTTTCATTCTCCTCTATTCGATTTTGAATTCATCTCTTTTATATGTTTATTTTCCTCGCATGATTGCACATTTCTCCGCTAGACTGTTATTTCACTTTCATTTCGTCTGTTTGACCGTCTGGTATTCGTCTTAGCATATTGATATGTGGTTGTTCCTCTCTTTCATTATCTTGTTGGCCTTTTGTTGAAACCATCTCTACTTTTATTCTATTCTCAATTTGAAGCTTCACTCCGTGGGTTTTTCTTTTCTCTGATTCTTGTTTCTATTTTTTGTAGCAAGTTATCCTCTGGATTCGATTTTTTGGTTTATTCATTGGCTGATTTTTTCTTTTCTTTTGAGCGTTGATGCTTCCTGCTCCTCTCTTTGTAGTTCTAATTTTGGCTCCTCCATTTCTTGATATAGCACTTTCTTTGTCATCACTTCTATTTTTTGATCTAGTGCTTGTTCTTGTTCTAAATGTTTCAGCGCTCACCGGTCTATTTTTAATATTGTGGCTTCTTTCTTAGTTCGGCTTTCTCGTGTTTAAGGATTGTTTCTTTTTCTTTTAACTGATCCTCCTCTTGTTCTAAAGCTTCCTCTTGCTTTATTTTCTCGAGCGTACTCTCTGTCTTTTGTGTCATAATTTCTTTTTCGAGTTCATCTATCTTGTACACTAATGTTTCCTTGTTTTGATCCTCCGTTATCATCATTTCTGCTTGTTTCATTTCTTTAGTTTCTGGTTCATTCGGTTTCTCCATTATCGTTTCTTTTAACTGTCGACGTCTTTGTTTTTCCTCCTCTGTAAATTCTTGATGGCCTCTATTTCTCCATCGTATTTAATTCAACTGTTTTCTCGTTGTCAGTTATCATATTTCCTCCCCCTTCGTTCTCAACACACTGCTCCGCAGTGTGAATTTCATCTGGAATTTCCATTCTCATCATATTAATTCTTTTCGGGGTTTGTTTTCGATTTTCCCATCTTTGCTGGATTTCTTGGGCTTCCTCTGTTTGCAGTCTTTGCCATTCAGCTTGTTGTTGTTCTTGATATTCTCTAGTTCGTAGCTCTTGAGATCTCCTCATTGCTTCTCATTACGTGATTCGTTGTTGTTGTATATTGGCGGCATTGTTGCATCAATCTCTTTAATTCCATGGGCATTCGTTGTAGTGTTTCTCGTAGCATGTCTATCTCTTGCATCACGTTAATTTGTGGATTTCCCATAGAGTTGTTTAATCTTGACTGGTTTGGTTCTCTTCTTATGTTACATTGCCTTGCGAAATGTCCTTGTTGTCCACAATTGTAACATGCTTTGTTATTAGGTTGTCTACATATTTTCTCAGTATGCCCTCGTCTACCACATTTTTGACAAGTGTAATTCCGGAAACAATTTTCTGATCGATGTCCTATTCTTTGACATGTGGAGCATTTTTCGTTTGTATTTGGATTGTTCCTGAAATTATTATTATAACTTACTTGGTTGTTACCTCTATCCTCCGGATTTCTCGTTGCTGGTGGCTTGAACATCTGCTGTGCTCTCGGAATGAATTGATTCATGGCTGGATTGACATTGTTGTTTTGATTGTTGGCATTGACTGTTGACGTTGTTGGTTCCGTGGCCAAGACTGCCACTTGATATCCCAGTCCTAGATGGGCTTCACATCTGTTTGCGATTGCTACTGCTTTATCTAATGTTTCTGGTGCCAAACATCCAAGGTTGGCTCGTATGTCTTCCCTTTTAATTCCTCTTATGAAGACGTCTACCATTTTATCTTCGGGCAAATCTGTTTCTCCGAAGGCTTCTTTACACAATTTCTTTAATTCGCATGCGTATACTGCATTTGATTCATCTCGTCTTTGTTTTCGGTGTAGGAAGTCCAGTATCTTCCTATTCCCCTTTTTCTCTATCCCGAATATCTTTATTAAGAACTCTTTAATTTCTGTCCATGTTGTCAATTTTGTTACATCTCTCGCTTCTTCTACAAATACATCTTGTGCGCTCCCTTTCAAATACAAGGGTAGCCGCTCTTTTACTTTTTGATCTGTCCAGTGACAGATATTTTTGTACACTTCGAATTCCTTTATAAATGTATCCAATTTGTTGAGACTACCGTCAAACGGTTCTCCTCTAAACTTTTCTCTGAATTCTCCTATCATCACATTATTGTTATTCAACATTGTATTTGCATCCGGAATTGAAGAGTTTATTGAAGTCGTCATGTTTGGATTGTTGTCCAGATCTTCTTCGTTTACTGATTCTATCGTTGTCAATTGATTTTCGATATTACGTAATTCGTTCTCTTCGCTGCTATTAAATTCAAAATCGGTCAATCCGCTATCTGTGCCTGTTCCGGTTACAGTTGATACTTTAGTATTGACACTTCTACTGTTACGAACTTTTTTCTTTTCTTCCTCTTTTAATAAACTTTTTTCTCTATTCTCTTGGCTTTTGCTTCTCGTGTGGTTGCTGATGCTATCAATGTTTACGGTTATTCGTCTGCTTGACGGGTTTCTCTTCTCTTGCTTTGGTTGCTTTGAAACTTCTGGTTGCTTATTTGCTTGTAATTGCTCTGACGTTTATTCCAAAATCTTTTCTGCTTGTTTATTCAAGTTCCTTTGTTATCACTTTGCTTTGTCGTTTGCTCTGAAATATTTTCTCCTTTGCTTTGCTTTGTACTTGACTTGGATTGTTTTGTTTGATTATCGATTCCTAAAAATAAATAACACTCCAATATTCTATACTCTATACTAATTTCTCCTCCGTTTACCATACTATCTATGTTATCATCCCCTGTTCGCATTTATCGTGGTGGTCTTCTTTATCTGACTCACCCCCCTCATTTTAAGTCCATTTTTAATTATCTATACCTCGTAATAATTATCTATTAATCTCGTATCAATTATCTATATAGTCTTATCAGTTATCTATATAGTCGTATCAATTATCTATATCATAATATCAATAATCATCATACTCATACTTTCATTCATTCCATTAATTGTTTTTCCTATGTCCCCCAAAAAATTCATTTACTTAATCCTCAATCGCTGGCGCTCTATGCCCTCTATGATTTCCGTTGGCTCTTCGGCCTTCGGCTTTAACTCTTTTACTGGTCATCTGTGACCTTAATATCTATTCATAATCATATTTCATCTTTACTCATATCATATCTTATCTGGTACTCTATGGCCTCCAGTATCTGATCATAATCATCCGGCCCTCTATTGCCTCTAGTATCTGATCATAATCATCCGGCCCTCTATTGCCTCAAGTATCTGATCATAATCATCCGGCCCTCTATTGCCTCAAGTATCTGATCATAATCATCCGGCCCTCTATTGCCTCAAGTATCTGATCATAATCATCCGGCCCTCTATTGCCTCAAGTATCTGATCATAATCATCCGGCCCTCTATTGCCTCAAGTATCTGATCATAATCATCCGGCCCTCTATTTCATATTATCTCTTATATCGGACTTGAGCTCAACAGTGACTTTTGGGTATGTTTGAGGCCTCACACTGACTCTCAAGCCATGGCGTCTTTTGGCCGCGCATTCTTCCGGTTACGCTTTACTCACCGCCATTCGGATATTTGGTACTCGGTGTGGGATCCGGGTTATTGTACCAAACTCCTCGCTGGCAATAAAAAAACATTCCCTCGGTACTCGGTGTGGGATCCGGGTTGTGTACCTCGAAGAATATAAAAGTATGGAAATGCCTAGACGTTCAATCAAGTTCCAAAAGCGGTTTACTTGATTTCCCGAATAGTGAAAAGAAAAGGAAATGATCAAAAGTGGGAGCGGAAAATAAACTATCAAATCTCTGCCCGCTCCTTCCATCAGATTTCTCGGCTCGATTCGAGCGCTCTCATCTGGCTTTAGTAGGACATTTTGAGTATGAACCATTACCGGTTAGTTCACATCTCACCTACCGTTTGGCCCGATACTCGGTGTGGGATCCGGGTTGTTGTATCGAGTTCCTCCCAGCGAAAAAAAGAATCGTCCGATACTCGGTGTGTGATCCGGGTTTTTGTATCGAACGGCTCAGCGTCATCAGTCCCTTGGCTGATAACAACCTGAGCACGACAGTCCGTAGCTGTCCTCTGGTGCCTCACCACCAGCTAGGGAAAAAAGAAGTTATCTCTAGGTACCTTTACTCTAAACTATTAATTCTGTTCCGTGTACACTCTTTCTCTCACCCCTCGGTCTATCTCTTCACTCCCCCCTTCAAAATTTGTGGTAATCGCATCAACAAGCTCCCCAAAAGAGGTGATCAATCTCTCGCCGGTTGCTTGCTGACATTCGCGACTTGGCCTACCAGTTCCTTTCTCAGTAGGGTTGATCAGGGTTTCCCTTGGGTGAGCGTAATATCATTAGATAGCTCAGGTTTAACCATTTTTCCTCGTCCTATCTCAATATAATATCAATAAATATAATATCAATAAAACAAAAAGAATTATACACTAGGAAAACTCGGTTGTCGAAATTTTTCCGTCCAATATTTTGTGTCTCTGTGCATGTGTTTTGATTATTTCCCTAATTCGGCTTTTATGTTTTGGTCTATTACCTTTGTTTATCGTTGTCAGGTGGTTTTATTATTTATAAACATTGCATATTTTTTATATTCGTCTTATCATCTAATAATAATTCAAGTAATGCATAATACACATTTATTTCATTTCATCATAACAATTCATGGAAAGTAAACCGTTAGTCTTTCCTTTATCTTTCGCTGGCATAACATACAGTGCGACTCTTGTGCGCATCCATGACAATAACTCAGGTGTCCGCAAGGTATCACCATTACTCGTGCTTCCTCTGTTTTGCACGCATAACACTCCACATAAGCCTTGGTTTGCTCTTTCATTGTGGTTGCAATCTCGTCCTCAATGTTTTTGACTTTTTTCATTAACTTGTTCCAGCTTTTCCCAAATTTGGTTATCTCTAATCTCATAGATAGAATTTCATATATTCTTTCAGTTGTTACATCTCTATAAATATCGATCAATTTTATTAATATGCAATGTTCATCAGAGTACAGGTTTGAAATCGTTGATATATCCTCTTTAGCTCGTTTAATTAACTTTTGTTTATTAATTAGTTCCTCAAGATTGTCATTTTCGATGTTTAATATCCCTTTTAGTTTTTCTATAATTTTTGTTGGTTCCATCTAAAATTATCAAATTACCCTTTAAATTTATCTAAATACTAATTAACTAAATTCATTCACCTCTTTAACATATTTTGATTCATTTTATCTACTACTATTTACTCATTACCTGGTGTGCTTTATTCTATTACCGTTGGCTTCCTCTATTTGGTTCCGTTGTTTTCTCTTGTTTATCATTACTCCCCTTACTTACCCCATTTCATTTTATCCCGAATTTTGCCCTTTTTAATTACTTGTGCGTCTTGTCATTGTTGTTGGTGTCTTACAAGGGTGTCATGTCGTCAAGTATTGATGGATGTTGAGTGTCTTGGCGTCTTAATTTGTAGTCGGGTTGCTCGTTTTTCAACAGTTGTTCTCTGGGTTTTGTTTCATGGCGTTCTCATCTCTCTGGGGTTTGCAACATATCGTCTCAGCATCTCTGTTTAAACTTTAAACATTTGCTTATTTTTCCTTGGGTTCTTTATAAAAACAGTCCTTTATGAGCCCCCAAATTTGTATCTCGTAGTCAGGTTTTTATTGCTGTTTCAATTTTCTCCTTGATCTTTACACTTTCTCATCGATTTGTTTGCACACGAAAATCACTCAATCCCGGCTGAGGGTGTACTGACATAGTTCTCTGTTGTTTCTTAACTTGATGGTTTTGGTCTTTCCAAATAATAAAGCTTCAATCCCGGCTGAGGGTGTACTGACATAATTCTCTGTTGTTTCTTAACTTGATGGTTTTGGTCTTTCCAAATAACAAAGCTTCAATCCCGGCTGAGGGTGTACTGACAGAATTCTCTGTTGTTTCTTAACTTGATTGTTCTGGTCTTTCCAAATAACAAAGCTTCAATCCCGGCTGAGGGTGTACTGGCAGAATTCTCTGTTGTTTCTTAACTTGATTGTTCTGGTCTTTCCAAATAACAAAGCTTCAATCCCGGCTGAGCCCCCAAATTTGTATGGTGGGTTACAGGGTTTCAAATCTTGCTTATCCTCCTGGCGACCCTAGTAACGCCATACAAAGTGATACTGACCCACTTGGCACCCGTTGCTAAGCAACGTTGGTAATGTGTTCAAGTGGTGGATTGCCCGCAAAAATTGAGTACCATTAGCTAGTACTATAGTTGCTCGGACAACCCTCGGGTTCACGAGCTGTCGATAGAAGACCTATGCTCGCTTTGCTCTGTCCCTCGTAATTATCCATGATTAGTGCTTAATTGACTATGGAACAAATTGGCGATGTTGGTGCGCGGTTATATTAAAATATTAATTCAACTACATTTAAGACTATTTTATTCGATTCATGTACAATGGTCACTGCTGGGTGTGTTGGAGTCGAGCTGCGCGACGTCGGGCACGCTCCTTACGTCCCGGTCGACGACTGCTGGTTGTAGTGTTGGACTGCTCTGCTGGCTTGGTGGTCGGCTGCGGCACTTGAGTGGGGCGAAGATGAGCGGGTAAGTTACCGCTTCACCTTCCCGGCATACCGCTAAGGCCACTTCGAGTCCCCGAACCTGCGTACGCAGACTCCGATTGAGCTGGCGTTCTTCGCCCAGCCTTTTTGAGCTGCGGTGAGCCGTTGGTAAAGGATCTTTGTCCGTTTAGGGTCTAAACAAGTCGCTTTGGTCTGCTGCATCTCGCGAGTTAGTTGCAGACCTGACTAAGTAATTCTGCATTCGCCTGCCTCGCACGATCTAGTTCCGTCTGCAAGATCCGTAGAGAGGACATTACTGAAATTAAATGGGTGGTTACACGTCAATTTATGATTGATCTAAACGTTTAAAATTTTCCAAAACAAATCAAGAGTTCGTTTTCTATTATATGAGAATAAAAACACACGCAGTTCTAATTATAATTATTATCTAATCACTACAGTAATTAGTCTGTTAGTTAATCGTCTGGGCAATACCGTTCTAGACTCTTCTTGAGGGCTTCCACCGTGTAGGGTCGCCTAGTATCCCGAACCGGACGAGGTGGATGGGCGACGGCGATCCGCCCGGCAAGGATGTCATCCAGCACGTTTGCAAGGTACATCCTTGCCTTGACTACTTGTAAGTCCACCCGCTCCTGCACCCGCTCCCACTGGGTGAGGAGGTCCTGCGCATTAGCGAATATCTCAGCAGCTGGGTATTGCTGCCTACTGGGTTCCTCAAGGTCGTTATTTAGATCAGGTGCCCTCCGAATGGCAGGGTACGGCCATTGCCGACGAATTTTCCCGATCGCCCCTGTTCTCCTGGGCGACTCCTTCCTAGATGGCGTGTTGGTTGATCTGGCGTCTGTCCAATCTAGAGGCATATTTGACTGAAAGCAATGTAGTACGATCAATTACTGGCTTACGATAACGATAGAAATAAAGCGGATCACCTAACTTGTGTGCGCGATTTGTTATTTGATTCTCCAATGGCTAGGGATGGCTGTTGGGTTTTCATATTGTTTAATATTATGTTGTTGAGATGAGTAGAAACTGGCGTTCGATCACTTATTGTCATTTGTCAATGTTGTGCGGAACTTATCGTTGGATCTATATTAGACTTGCCGTTAACGTTAGGGTTAGGAGTTGCGGAGGGGTTTCTATTTACTTGTTAACCCTTTGTGCCCTGCATGTATCTGAATTGATCGACCTTCCCGGTTTAGATGGGTTTGATCATGCACCTCTCTTAGTTAACAAAACAAAAAAAATGTTTTCGATGTGTACCTTATATTGATAATTGAGCTACTAGATTAAAGACTAATTGAGATATTAGCTAAAGATACTAATGGGTTAACCGACTAAATGCAATATTAATCAAACTATCCAACTTCTGTTACAATTAATGTTAACTTTAAATACTAAATGCAATATTAATCAAACTATCAAACTTCCGTTACAATTAATGTTAACTTTAATTATCATGGTATGGAATGCGTTTGTTTATCTATCAATTATGCAATGCCGATCACCTTGTAATTTAATCATTTTTCATCCGTGTCTGTTTCGGATGCACACCCGCCCGTCGTCTACTGTGATTTGTTTACACGAACTGACTGATCTAATATATTCAATCTCTATTTCTTGTTCAACAAGTTCATCATTCGGTCTTATTGGATTGCCTTAAAAATTTTTTAATTGTCAAGCTCGATCAGATTGACAAGGGTAAGCTATCGTTGTAGTCGTCTCCTCTAATTCTCTTTTAGATTTTTAGCGCCACACGCGTTCCTACCGTGGATTTCTTCTCGCATCATTTGGGTCTATTTATGCACTAGCAGTTGGAAATTATCTTAGCCCTCAGCAATATTGGTCGATCGCAGGACAGGTTCGCGATCTCATGAATCACTGATGTCAACCTACAGTTGTGTCTCTTCGTTCTAGATGGGGCATTGATGGACTTCGAATGTCGTACATTCCCATGCTTCAAATTGCTTGGTCAGTCAGAAATTCTATCTCCAATTTCTGATTTCGGACATGGAATCGTTGGCCTATGGATTACCTACTGTTGATTAATGATCCCAATTCAGTCGATTTATTTATGTTGGATTTTAATGCATTGAGTGTTTTATTACAGGTTCACTCGATTCTTTTGTTTTGTTCGTAAATTATTAATATTTTATGGTCATCGTAATTCTATTTCACTAATCTCTCCTGAATTAGGTTAATGGTTCGAGTGGTTTTCATTCGGTTATTACGAAAGATGTCATTAAACTAAGCTCGGCTGAATTTTTTCCTACGACATCAAATGGGTTTATGCGTTAAAATCGGTTGCGCTTAATATGGAATTCATTTTATTTCTGGCTATCAAGTTCACCTAATTTTAATATTTGCTTTACTCCGATGAATAAATTTTTATCTGAATTGCTTTCACAGTAAACTCATCTGTCGGAATTGAACTATAATCTTTAAATCATTACCAACAATTATTATTTGCTACTGTGACTTTCTCATAGATTTCACCTAATGAGTTGGTTTGGCCTTCGTCTAACTAGTTTAAAGATTTACTGGCATCTCAGGTATCTCTCGCATTTAAGTTCATTTAAAATGAGTTTGGTTTACTATCGTTATCCCTAAAGTTGTTTAATCTCATCGATCTTATCAGGAGTTTAAATTAATCATCCAAATTGCTCTAAAAATTAATTCACGGGGTTTAATTCTATCAGTGATTTTTATTTAAGTTATTACGATTCCATTTTATCTCGTCTACTTTAATCAAGGAGTTAGTTTAGATGGAGCTGTAAGGCACTTAAATTTCCAATAATTATTTTATTAAAATCACATTTCATTAAAGAAAATTCTGTTAACTGGATAGATTTAATTTAAAGAACTCATTGAACTATTTACGATATTTATGTTTTGTTTTTGATGAGCTAATATACTACTATTCAAATCATTTTAAACATTTATTGAATTTATTTATACCATCGATTTCAGTTACTTTATCCCCGTACCCTTTCCCTTTAATAGATCTTAAGCGCCATTGTGTTTATATTATATTTATTGAGTGCCCACTGGACTACTCGGTGTGGTGATTTTAAGCCGTTTGTAAGATAAGTTTAGGTCGATTTTACAGAATTGAGAAACGAGGAAGTAGCCAGAGACTTCTTCCTTACTTCTCGCTTCAGCTATAGGGATAGATATTTACGATCCGACCGCTGCGTTGCGCACGCTGAGTCTTCACGGGTGCATATCATTGGCGATTTTCCACGCACTTACATGCATTTGCACTATGTTGATTTTACTAACTTGCGTGATGTGTCGGCTGTGGGCCGGAAAAATTTCGACATTTAAAATTTATAATTTATAGAACAAATAGGTTTGTAAAATAATTTAGATATGATAATAATATTTATTAATTATACAACAATTCAACAAAATTACCCTTCATTGACCAAAATAATAAACATCATCATATTGCATCAAAATAATAATATAAACCAAAATACCACTCGTCCCACATCGTCGCCAAGCAGACGAGACGTGGAAAGAGGGTTCCACCATCAATAATTCTCACCTAAAAGAGTGTTCCTGAAAATTGAATGGTAATTGCTTCAAAATGGTTTTAAAATTTGGTTTTAAAATTTGGTTTTACAACGATTCTGACAAAATGGTTTTAAGTAGTTCAAAAAATGTTCTGGAAAAATGTGTGTTTAAATGTGAAAATGGATCAGTATTTATACCTAATTGTGTGACGTGTGAAATTTGATGCAGTAAAACAAAATTCGACCTTGTTCTTTTCTAGCAAATTCTATTATTTAATTTTAATATTTTTTGATTTATTTTTATAATTTTTTTATTTCGAAATTTTATTGAATTATTACTAATTCAAAATTTTCGATTTAAATTTCATTTTAATGAACTTTAATTGATTTTCTCAATTTCGTCGAATTTGTCGTGTTTTCTTGTTATATTTGTGTAAATATCGTGCGGATCTTGGTGCATTTTGTTAATATTTTATTTTATTTTTATGTTTGTTAATTTATATTTAATTCTTTTATTTCTTAGATTTTGTAGGGTTTATTTGGTGTTTTTCAGGTTTATTTTAAATTGCGTGTTGTATCTGCGTGTGTGTTTCTGATCCATTTAAACATTTTCCAAGGCCGTTTAGGTTCTGGCCCAACAAAATACTATTTTACATAGTTAATCTTTACAGCTATTACAGCTATTGTATTTAATTTTTTAAATAACTACTTACTAACTAATTTAAAACTTGTCTCGAACCTTTTGAACTTTCTTCCTTTTTAGATATCTTTATTTTTATCTCATTGCTTTTACTCGTTTCTCTCCTTATGGAATGTGCACCGGATAAAATGTATACTATCCGAGCTTTTCTTTCTTCAATAATTGTATATAATATTCTTCAATCAGTTATTTACTTAGATGGTTTTTTTTGTAATTTTTCTTTTAGGTAGAAGAACTTTACTTCTAAATTATTTCATTTTCCTCTGCTGCTCTTGATTTATTTGATTTTTCAATTTACCTATGATATTTAATTATTTCTACTGAAAGTCTGCTGATAAGATAATTCGATAAAAGACCTGGGCTGTTCGGATAACTGTATCACAGCAGCTCAAACTACTATCACCGGCATAATCCGGGGAATATTATTTAATTAACTTTTATGCATGTCAAAATAAATAATAAATAATTGAATTTTTATTTTCATTTTAATCACTTGCAATGGAGTTTCAATCATCAAGAAAATATTATAGTCTCATTATAGAAATCGTAAAATTAATAATTATGAATTCAACTACTCTACTTTTGCCTATAGACTAAAAAAACTACTTCAATCATTGTTGGCCAATTATTTCCCAAAATCATGAGCTAATTGCAATCAAAATAATAATTTATTTTGAGGTGATTGTCCTGTAAATAATAAAGTTATTTTATCGTATCACGCTCATTTTCTATTCCTCGACTTTTCTAAATCTCGGGTTTCCAACTGACTTGAGCTTTCTATTAGCTCGGGTTTCTCATTAGGAAATTAATTAATTTTAATTAGTTTATACTTCACCTATAACTTTCCCTATGAACCCTCACCAAATGTTTATTACAGAAACATGTGTAAATTTAAAAACAGAGAAAATATCAATTATCTGTGTCAGAGAGATGTTCAAAACATGCACCATTATGAAGGACACATCGGCGCCATCGATCAGGCAGTTTCCTGATTCCATCGGCGAAGAAGCTGTGTGGTTTACTGTTCAACCAAGCGTCCAGAACCACTTGAATCTCATCAGCTCCGTTGAAATCTCTTCTACGAATCACAGATTTCAAAGCGGAAAAAAATAAAAATCGGATGGGGAGTAAGGGAGATGTAGCAAAACAGTAAAACCAATGTCAGTTAGTTTTTGCACATATTTGGCTGCCGTATGGGGTTGTGTATTGCCATGGAGATAGTGAAGCAGACGGCGTCGTTTCTGTTGTATTGCCGTCACCAGATGGGACAGCTGTTCGCAGTAAACTTCGGCAGTGATTGTAGTACCCTGAGGCAGAATTTTCATCATAATCACACCTTTATTGTCTTTATACCTCTCCACGAACAGTGGTGATAGGTTCCTTCGTTGCTCCAATAGATCCAGACTTCGTCCATTGTAACAAGCTGACTGAGGAAGTCATTAGCAGCACACTTGTACAGCAGCTCGTTGCATATTTTCTCACGTGGTCAGGAAAGGCACTAATCCACATTTCCAATTGTAGTAGATTAACTTGAGGATATCCTCTCGTGAGAAATTCATTTCAACTCGACTTATTCTAATAAAAACAAAAAGTATTTTAGTCAAACAAGAAATTTATTAAAAGTGCTTAATCCATGTAAGACATATCAAAGTTAATAGCAATGTTAAAAATTATTAATAAGTGATTTTTTAAAAATTTTACAAATCTACGACACATATAGCATAGACACACAAAGTTGAGGACCTATACACTCATTACAGCATTGGAAAGCTGAGTATGAGCACCGGATTATATTTGGATTCGTCTCATGATATGGTATTCAACTATACTCGTTTCCTCCGACCAATATTGATTTGCAATTTTGGTAAATTTAAATTAATTGTTGTACTTTAATTATTTTCTATATTTTCCGTTTTTTCATGCTCGAACTTTATTTTTTATTTTATATCAACCCCAACATATTAATGAAATATAAAAAATGATAATAAAAATTAATTGAAACGTTCATTACAATTTAATGAACAAAATTATCATATGAATAAAATAAAATAAACAAATATTTACCATTCGTATTGTTGACAGATCTGATAAAGATATCTCTGAAAGTAGCTTTTGAGGTTTAATTACAAAAGTTCCCCAGTAAAATAGTAAATTATAAATTTTAATGCTGATTTTTACCTGTTTAGTACGAGCTTTTAAAGTGTTATTTTTCATTTATAAATTTTAATACATTAAAACAAAAATTTCAAAAATTTTATTGAAATTCGATTTCTTTTTGATTACTTTCTTTTATTTTAGTATCAATTTCAATTTTATACCTAATTATTTTTTTCTTTAAATTTTTTATATTTTCTAATAATTTTTATAGTTATTCGATATTGTTATTTAGCTTTTAACTCATGTTTTTGGATTTTTTCCTCAATTTGATTTTCTGGGTGCTCCATCTCATCTTACATTTTATTTTGGTTTTGTCACTAGTTTTTTGATTTTTGATAACCAGGTTGATCAAGCGAAAATTATAGTTTATTCCCAACAATAGTGAAACATTTCAGTTTATTTCTGTACCAATAGAAGGAGTTCGCTAAGAGTTATTCTGGTAAATCCAGTAGATTTGTACAAATACTAGCTTATAAGCTCCAATAAAATTTAAAACATATACATTTCGGTCCAATTCACTGATAAAAATTAAACAACAGAAAACCTTTATTTTGACTTTTTCCCAATAAACACAAATCAATTTCGAACGTCATTGTACGCGCACTTTTACCCTTCGTGCTAGGACCTGACTAAACTGTCATTCGCCTAGGCTATGTTAGTACTGATTATCCAGCTTCCTCCTGAGAGCCAGTCAGTTGCATTGATGAGTTTTGTACTGTTATGATCTGTATATCACTAAGGGTTTTGGAACTCGCATCCAGTGTAACTCTGGATTTTTCATTTTGAATGCCACAGTATACATCGATTAGTTTTCGTCCGAGCTAGGGTCGGCTCCGGATCGTATCCACAGATTCAGTTCCGACAAATAAATTTGGTTTACACCTCATAAGTATTTAGCAAGATTTGTTGAAATGTTACAAATTTCAGGTTATTTTCGTCACTGGATCTTCGCACTGTATTTATATTTGCCATCGAGTTTGATGTTCTTTTGTTTGTAGACCGTATGCCTATAAAATGAGTCAATAAATTTTAAATGATTTTTCAACTTAATTTTATTTAATTTAAAAGATAGTAAAGGGAGTTATTTAAATTTTATTCGTTTTCCGTCTTACTGACTTTTACGTAATACATCTAGCCAATATGGATCATTTTACAATTTTTTGTTATATTATTTTCTCTAATCCTCACGCAAATTAAAACAATTTATGTTTATTCCAAAACTTGGATTTAAAGTTGACTATTTTCAAATAAATTAACGTCATTAGAGCATTATCGTGAGTCGTATAAATATAAATAACGAAAATTATGAAATATTTACAAAAATTTTACTCCCCCCCCCCAATTGAAATCATCTGATCTTCTTCTAGAAAAGAAGAAACTTGTCACGATAAATTCCCCAACGATACTTGAGTCATACTTCCAAAACCAAATTTCTATTATCACTGATTCAGAAAAAAATGAAGTGGAATTAACAAGCACTTGTGCTTTTATCGAAGAGTTATAAGCTCAAAGTTAATAAATTGCGGCAAGGTTTAATAAAGATGAGGGGTGAATTAACGATATAGTTGATTTAAAACTGATGAAAAATTAAACTTGCATAAGATAAAAAAACACGAATAAAATTAATTCCCGGGCGCTCTTCTCGACACTAGTCATGACTTTAGAACTCGTTGATTTCACAGAATTTCATATATGCATGTTAGAACTACTCTTAACGTCTTGTTTCAAGCATTTTTGATTTTCCTTTCTTATGGTGTTGAATTAGGCTGTGGTCCCAGTAAAAGTTTCAATGCAAAACAATTTAAGCGTAAACATCTAACAATATATATTAATCATGATGATATATATGTTTTTTTAATTACAGCTCGAAAGTTTGTATGAAAATTGATTTGGCAATAGTCAGCAGTGGCGAATTAAGCTTGCACGAGGCCCCTGGCTGCAAGTTAAACTGGGGCCGGGTCCAGTACAGTGTCCATTTAAATAAAATGATTGATAGCAACAAATGTAAGACTGTAACTTATAATTTATAATGGTATAGATTACATGAATCCACACTTCATTAAAATATTTGTTATAAATTTAAACCTAGAAGCTACGTTTGTGAACTTTTCTCTTGGCGAAGTTATCAATTAAGTCAGTATACCTAAGTGAGATTACGATGTCACTTTCAATGCTCATTAGAGAGAGCAGACTCAGTCTTTGTTGTCCATGTAACTTCTAACTTCCTTTTTCATTTTTTATATGTACATTTACACCCATTTCTAGTATTTCACACTCTTCGACATTCTCTCGTGATAAATAGGAGATTTTATATATATTTTTGGGGGGGGCTCCTGGCTTTAGCCAGATCAGCCCCTTTGATCCGCTACTGATAGTCAGTCAAAAGTCTTAGAAAAATAACTAGAAAGTTATTCTGAGAATTTCTCTGAAAATAGTTTTTATACCTGTCCTTTTGGGTTTGTCGAAATATATAGTATATGTTATGTTCGATTGGCATTTTCTAATATTAAAATAGGCTTTATTTATGTTTTGCTCTATGTTAAAGAAATGAAGAAAACGAAAATTGAAAATAAAAATAGATTATTTGTGAAAAAGATAAAATATTTTACTGATAAATATCTTATCTTTTACATTGTTCCAACTGGAATCATGCAAATTAGTGGCTGCCATAATAGTGCAAATACTGAATTGTGTGGTCATCTTGATCAACACTTATACAAATCAGAAATTGCTTTAAGCAGGCCTGCTATCGCAAATTTATGTATAATTGAAATTTGCGAGTTGGTGACAAATATTTGTTTTGGTAAGTGTATTTACTATTTTTATTTTGAATTTTTAAAAATATTTGTTAAAATTGGTTTGAATTTATAATGTTTTAATTAATTATTTTTTTAAGTTACATATTTTAAACGTTTATTGTTATTTTCAACTTTATTGTCGTTGATTGATTTTATTTTTAATATTTTTTTATTTTCATTTTAGAATATATTTCAGTAATTTTCTTTAACAATAATTCTTGCCAATCTTTTTCAATTGTTTGAACATAATTCAGTTTTTAAATACTTTATCCTCCTTACAACACAGATTCCCTAGAAAATTTATGCCCAAAAAAGGTTTAGTTCAAGCCGATGCTAGGACTGTTATAATTATCTGATCAGTAGAACTGATAGATTATTTCTGTCTTTCATGTAATGATAGCTTTGTTTTTGATAAATTTCTGTCTCGTACCTTTTTCAATTAATTTCGATTATTTGGCGTTTAACTCTCGTTTCCAAACTCTTGCTTGTTCACTTTACAATCACGTTAATTTCTAATTTCACTCCAATCGACTTCGATTATATATTCCTTTAAGGTGATTATCTGTCTCTAGAAATCTCGAAATATTCTGTTAATAATTTCAAATCTACTAGAACGATGTACTTTGGTCTGCATTATTTTTGCAATTATAATGGAACTTTTTATCGAATCTTCTCCCTTATCTCAGAATTCGATCTTATATATTAATTGATCGATTGAATTGTTTATTTTTGGTAATTAGAAATTACCTTATTTAGAATAAAAATCACTAATTTTATTAATTGATTAATTTAATATTACTATTTTTAACTATCTATTGTAACGTATTCTTTTTAGTATTATTTAAATACTAAAATTAAACTTTTCCTTTTTATAGTACACCTAAATCTCTTTATGCGATAGGTACGTTTCCCAGAAAACTCGCTTAAAAATGATACGATATCCATATAAAAGTAGATGATTGGCTCTACATTTGAAAAATCAACTAAAATAATGTGATTAGATATATAAATCAATGTTTTTATATGCTTTATAAATTGTTTATTTAAATGAATTTTAGATATGTTTAGGAAAACAAAAAACCATTATTAAAAATACTAATTTAACAAGAAAAAATTCATAATTTTGTTGGGTTTTTATATAGAAAGCCCATACCCGTTTCCCCCGATAAATATTTATTTTAAAATTTTAATTGATCTTGCTTTTTTAATTATTATTTCGAATATCAATGTTTTTATTGATTTTCCAATTTTACTTTTGTGCATTTTGTTAACCCCAACATATCCCCCCCCTTTAATTTATATTCGTCCTCGAATCTGTTTATTTCTGATTTACAATATACTCATATACACATATATAGACATACTCACACACACACACACATATATATATATATATATATATATATATCATATTTATTTGACGTCCAACGGAGACCTCCCGATAATAACTATAATTATACCTAATAATAATAACAGTAATAATAAGTGATAATAATATCACTAATTTTAATAGAGACCTATTAATAATTATAATAATATTATTAATAACAACAATAATAATAAAACTGATAATAATAATAATAATAATAATAATAATAATAACAATAATAATAATAATAATAACACTAATAATAATAACTTTGATATTGATAATAATAACAATAATAATAATGATTATAGTTATGTGATAATGATAATAATCACTTTAACAATAGTAACGATATTAATAATATTGGTAATAATAATAATAATAATAATAATAATAATAATAATTTACTGATTTAAAAATTTGAGAATATTTTAAATATTTGTTTGGTTATATGGATTCACCCCTGCCTTATATACTTTAAAAAAAAATTTTTTTGCATTTTATTTTCCCTTACCTCTTAGCCCGAATCAGCCAATAAAATTGATTTTCTTGCAACATATGAAAAAGTGCAGATTCACACAAAATGCTAACAATATTCATAAAATAATTGATTTAACTGCTATTACACTATTTCTACTTTATCAAATTGCATGCAAAATTATGTCTTACTACGCAAATGTTTCTTCGTAGGCAATCCAAGATATTGGAGTCCTGGATTGATTCACAGAAGATTTAGATAATAATCGGGATTCATATAGAACAATGGCAATGAGAATCGCGACACATATTGTTATAATAATGATCGTCACGAATAGTGTTACCCACACATATTCATTATCATTTAGTGTTAATGATATAGTTTTATTGTTTAGAATAGACACATTGGTATATGAAAAGTTGGTTTCATTGGCTCATTGTGGGGTTCGAATTACTTGGTTTGATTCCGGTAGATATTTATATTCAATACCGTGATTCGGAGTTTGAACAAGTTTGTCTTCCACAAATATTAGTTTCCATAAGTCAGAAAATAGATAACGTCGATAATATTTGATTTTTACAAACACTAGTTTTGAGGTTAATGTCGATGAAAACAGTCGAAAAGTTAATATGTAACATTTATTCTCGCCTACTAGTACCGATTGAATTTTCCCAAAGTAAGATAGAACAGGTCTTTGATTTAGACTCGCATGTCTGGTAACTTTTATGGATTAATTAAAATAATCAAAGTCACTCGATTTGTTTCATTTTTTACTCGTATCGTTTGTTGATCGGAATGAATCTTGACCCCCTGATTGTCGCTATCCGTTCCGTTTTCATATACAGATTTTTCGTAATAATGAATTAGGACAGTATATGCCTGAAACAATTTTAAGTCAACATAATTTAAAAATGGCATCCTGCTATTTAATGCATCTATAGCATGATGTTGGAAAACCGTTTTTATTTGTTGGGATTCCCGAGGTTCCCAATACACATTAATACCGTTAAGCACTTTTTCAATTGATACTCGGTTCCATAATTCTTTTGTCCAAATATTGATACGTATAATATTGTGTATTTTCGTATTATTACTTTTTGAATCCCATTGTGTAATTAACCAGGGATATTAACCAGGACTACAACTTGGAATTTACCAGGGAAGCTCAAAAAAATTTATTATTTCCATCTAAGAAGGAACGAGTTATCTAGGAAATGATTGACACGATATTACCGAATGGAGAAGGAAAAGTTAATTACGAATATTTGTTAACACCTAATCATTTCAAACGAGCTACCTATAAAACAATGGAAAAGATTTGGGGCAAATTTATGTTCTTGGGACAGGCATGTGCCGTTTTAATTGGAATATATGTAATTGCAGTAATAAAGGTAATAGTATCACAGATATTGACAGCCCATCGAATATATGTGATTTCCGGATTGTCATGAAAATTGATTAATGGGTGTATTCCTTTTGTGGCTAGGTTCTTTATTACAAATCATCAATACAAAGAAATGGCAATAGTGAAAGCACAGTTGTAAAATTATCAAAAAAGCGAGGAAACTTTATGTTAGTCGGAAAACAAAAATAGTACTCATAATGACGATAGCAACGGTGGCAGGCCCGAGCAAAGATATTTTCGGAGAGGGATAGTGAAAAGTACAACAGAACCAGAGTCCAGGTTCTTGTTGGATCCAATGCCTAAATTGAGCGGAATTGATACTCTTACTTGGTGGTACACCACGACGTTTGTGCCAACAGCACCGATATATCCAGTCGAAAAACTGAAAAAAATGAAATCAGTCGATAATATCGCAGTTGAATTAGAAAATATGGAACCAACGAGTGCTGAAATTGAAACAAAGAACATGCTTGGTCTTCCATGTAGTTATGCATTAATGACAATAGTGGTTGGAGGCAAACAACCTCGAACAACCATACAGTTCAATAAAAGGAAAATTGAAGCTTTGTTAGATTCAGGGTCAAGTCATACGATAGTATCAGAAAAATTCTTAACCCGCAGGAGAAAACAAAGTTAAAGCCACCAGATCATGTCATTAAATCAATGTCAAAAAAAAAGTTCAGTAAAATGTCTTATTGGCATGGACATTATGGAGCAACTGCAAGGGATTTCTCTTGATTTGAAAACCGGAAATTTGGTAAAAGGCCAGACAGGTGAAATTGTGCATAAAGCCGGAGAAGTCTTTCTAAATCAAACATTAGAAGTGACACCGAACAGTGAAGTAATATATTATGCTTATGTAATGAATGCATCAGAGGAGGATTGTATATGTGAACCAAACAAAAAGCTAATCGAAAAGTACGATGTGCATATGTGTGATGAAATAGTAAAAGTCAAAAACAAATCAATACCAGTTCAAGATGTAGCAAGATACCCGTTAAGGTCGAAACTAAACAAAGATGAAGGAACAGTAATTAAACAAAAATTTACGAAAAACTCAGCTCCATTAAGTTACATCAATAAAGTTTTATTGATTGCTACAGTAATGACGATGAATGTTTTGTGTACGAATGCAAAGCGAATGCTTCCATCTTATGCAATTAAAACCGTGCCATTGTTAGAGAAAATTAGTATATACTCAACATGTACTCAAATTGTATGGATTTATTATTTTGGAATGGCCGATGAAGTCGAAATAAGTGGTCTATCGAATTTTTTTGAACCCCCAATAAAATTGCGTTACAATAAAAATAGCCATGTAGCTCGTCACTTGAGAATGAATTATGGGCCAGATCTGGAGCCAGATCTGGGGTGTAAAGGGTGACGTGAAAGTACACTAAATCCAACATCATACATTGCCGATGCAGAAGCAGCCGCAGTGTGAATAGGGGAATTTAAATGGAGATCGATAATTAAATGTCACGACACGGCAATGTCATGTTTGTTGCTGACATTTCAAACTTGGAAGTTATAAGAAAATCTGCTATTTCTGTGAAAAGTAGCAGAAAAATGCCATAACAGAAAAAATTGTGGATTATATCAGAACTGACACGTTGAAGGTAATGGATCAAGGCCATTGACTAAATTCTAAATAAAAATAGTTTTAATTATTTTATTTTTTCGCAAAATGTTTTTTGGAATTTTTTTGCCAAAGAAGGGTTTGTTTCAAACTATCAAAACATCACTTAATAAAATTTCAAGTTCGAACCTTCCACAAAGTTAAACCTACACCTTTCCCGGGTTACCTAAATTGGCCTGGCAACAAATTTATTTACATTTAAATTCTAAATTGCAAACAAAATTTTTTATCAATTTTTCAATATATAATAAAAATTAAATGCAAACGTTTTTAAATTTCAAAGTGGTTTTTACAACAATAAAGCATAAATTTTGTCATTGAAAATCGACATATTTCTGTTATCGATTTTTCAAATTCAGTCATCAAAGTGAAAAAAATCAATAATTATAATCATTATCTATTATTATATTTGACAGCACTTCAATGAGCACATCAGAAAATTGCTAGCAACAAATTTATAATATTTTTCCGTTGAAAATATTTTCATGCTTGTTTAAATATTAAGAAAGGCCTAAAATATTTAATTAATTTGAGGAACTTTCAAATGAGTTTGTATTTATAATTATCGAGGTTTTTCAAGCGATTTAACCCTCTGACCAAGTTTCCCGCACTTTAATTTTACTCACCTCCCAACTACTTGCTTATTTACTTTTCTTTATATCGCTATACGGCGACTTCACTTTATTGGTTCATCAAAGACAATAAAAGATCCTTTTTTTCTTTTACTACTTTAAATCAACAAATTTTGATCACTATCTTTTTCAAGTGTTTATAAAGTTAATTTTCTTCATCCTCAAATATATAATCAGAAAATTTTTGTTTTAATTATCTTACATAATAATTGAATTTTGTTTTAATAACAATATTTGAAACTATGGTTTGCATTAAAGACCCAGAGTAAAAAAGATTTTAAATGACTGTTGATGAAATACTAAATCTCTCAACGACCAAGGTAAGGGTCCGACTAACCTTATGATAATAAATGCACCAATTTCTGTGCACAACGAAGCAATATTAATAAAAAATATTCCAGTATATATTTGAATTTTTATACCTCCATTTATTTCAGTTCTTTTTAAGCAAATGAAAAATTTACAAAATTTACCAACTTTTGAAAGGATTTTTGAAATATTTCATTAATGTTCTTATAAGATTTGGAGATTAGTAACAGCGAAATATATCAGGAATTACAAATCTCTTTAAATTCTTGTACCATAAATATAAAAGTACAGTAAAACCTTGGATTGCAAGTAACTTTGTTTGCGAGTTTTTAGCAAGACGAGGAAATTTTTAAAATAAATTTTAACTTAATAAGTTAAGTCTTGTAATACGAGTAACATGTATATGCATGTCTACCAACCGTCACGTTCGGTTTCAGTCAGTCGGTGTCGGTGTGCTTTACATATTTACTCAACATACGTACGAATTATTGCTTATTTTCTTTCTAAACGTGGTTAATGAGTTTTTTTTATAACAGTACTGTAACCATGGCTCTCAAAACAAACAGTTAAAAAAGAACGTAATAAGAAGAAAATGATTACGGTAGAAGTTAAAAAGGAAATTATCAAGCAGCACGTACGAGATATGCGAGTGGTCAACATCGCAAGATTTTATAATAAGTCTACATGGACTATTTGCACAATATTAAAGAAGAAAGAATTAAAAGGACTAGATGTAGCAAAAGGAGTCACGCGACTATGAAAGCAACAACCAAGTGTCTTGAAAGATGTAGAAAAGTTGATTCTCTTGTGAAAAAACGAGAAACAACTAGAAGGTTATACTGTGACGGAAAACTGTATCTGCTAGAAGGCAAAGATTTTGTACTCAGACCTCATAAGTAAACTGCCAGATACGTCGATAAGATATGAAGAAGGCTTCAAAGTGAGCAAGGGCTGGTTTTACAACTTTAAGAAGAGAAGTGGTATCCATAGTGTTATGCGACACGGAGAAGCTGCGAGTTCGGACGTTAAGGCAGTTGATGCGTTCGCAACCGACATTCCGAAACTAATGATTTCCGATGGTTATATACCACAGCAAGTTTTCAACTGTGAAAAGACAAGGCTTTTTTGGAAAAGGATGCCAAAGAGGGCTTACATTACTATAGAAGAGAATGCAATGCCTGGTCACAAGCCCATGAAAGACCGTCTCATACTCTTGTTTTGTGTTAATGCAAGCGGGATTTTTTTAAAATTAAGCCCTTGCTGGTTTATCATTCCGAGAATCCACAGGCCTTCAAGAAATGCAAGGTACAGAAGAGTCAGTTAAACGTTATGTTGAGGTCCAACAGCAAAGCTTGGGTCACTCGTATCTTATTCGTTGAGTGGATCAATAAGGTCTTCGATCCTACAGTGAAAAAATACCTTTTAGAAAATAATCTGCCACTCAACGTTTTACTAATTATGGACAATGCCCCTGCTCATCCTCCAGGTTTCGAGGATGACTTACTGGAGGAATTCAAGTTCATTAAGGTGAAGTTCCTTCCTCCCAATACCTCTCCACTGCTTAAGCCCATGGATTAGCAAGTCATTTCGAACTTTAAAAAGCTTTACACCAAAGCATTATTTTAGCGAGGCTTTGAAGTAACTGAAGGAACAAATCTTACCATCCGAAAATTCTGGAAAAATCATTTTCACACCATGAACTGTCTCAAGATCATCGATAAAGCTTGGAATTAGGTCACCAAGAGAACTCTCAATTCTGCTTGGAGAAAAGTGTGGCCTGACTGCATTCTAGGAGATAACTGTGAGTGCTAGCTCATGAAGAGAAACTGCCAGTTCTAGATGAAATTGTCTCCCTGAAAAAGAACATGGGACTGGAAGGGAATGAGGACGATATTCAAGAGCTGGTGGAGGAACATGGTCAGGAGCTGAACACCGACGAGCTAATGGATCTGCATCGTGAGCAACAGCAAAAGTTTGTGGAGGATATCTCGTGTTAGGAAGATGAGAAAAAGGAGGAGGAATCACTTACGTCTAATGAGTTTAAGGAGATGTGTAAAATGTGGTAAACAGTCCAAAATGTTGTAGAAAAACCCCACCCAAATAAGGCGGTGGCAGTGCGAGCAGTCAAACTTTTTCATGACAATTTAATTACACATTTTCGGGAAATTATAGAGAGAAGGAAGAAACAAATGCCCCTTTATAGTTTCGTCGTTAGAGTTACACAAAAGGAAATAGATTCCAGTGTTCCAAACACACATTAATTGTGTGCATCATTTTTATCTACCTATATGTATTCTTTTTATTTTGTATTAAATATTTTATTTGAATAATTTTGTTGTTATGGAACGAATCATTGGGGTTTTCATTATTTCTTATGAGTTATTCGCTTTGATATACGAGTGCTTCGGATTACAAGTACGTTTCCGAGGCACTACTGTATATAAAAAACCAGTCGTATTTGATTGTGCAATTTACCTTAAAAAATTAACTTTATCCTTTCATGTAATGTAACATTTAATTTTTTTTTGAAATATCCTGGAATTTAAAAATTTTGGCTAATATAAATATAAATTTTTTTTCTCACCTAAATGAGCGGAAAAATAAATTAATGAAGGATTTAGTTTGTTTGTATAATAATTATGAAACAAAAAATTGTTTAAAAAATGAATATTTACAGTAGTATCTAGTAAAATTTAGAACCCTGTAATTATCAGGCACCTTAAACAATTGTTTTCAGATTTTTTTTTAAAAATAAAAACATACCAAATTTTAAAAAAACAATTTTTTTTACTAAAATAATTTGAAAAGTTATAAATATTGAAGATTTTTGAATTTTTTAAGAATTTTTATATTAATTTGAACAAAAATAATTTACTTATTATATTCACAGACGCCTGGATTCTGCTGGTGCCAATAAGCCATGCACATTTGATGATAAGATGGCTCTGTATATTTAGTTAAAATAGATAATTAAAATAATTATAATAATTAGTTCTAACATTTGTTTTGGAAGTTAGGCAAAATTAAAGACTTTAAGATATGAGATATTTGCTTTTCCAATTCGACAATATTTTGTTATTTTTGTAACAGTAATTCATTTCATAAAGTTTTAATTAAAATATATTAGTATAATCTTGTAGACTGTTAGTAATTATAAATAAATTTAAAAATAAATATGTAACTGAAGTGCAGATAAAATGAATATACGTGATTTTTTGGATACCCGATCAAAAAAATAGGCCTTTTAACATTTTATTAATTTTTCTATTTTTTTTACTTTCTGCTATTTGTAAGTGAATAAAATGGAAAATTTAGTATTCATTGGGGTTTATTAATTTGTCTCATTAATAATTGCATGTAAATAACCAAATCTTTGGTTTTTAAATGAGTGTTATTAATCTGTTTTTACTCACTGAACATTTTAGAGTATTTAAAAATTTGGCTGTATAATAAGACAACTGAATTTCTTTTCCTCTTTCATTCTATTTTGCATATATACGAGTTTATAGACAAAATATATCTAGTATGTGAGAGTCATGAATTAAATAAAATATTAACTTGCAGTTTAAGCCTTATTAAAACAAATACTTGAATATAATAATTATTAAATAACTTAACTTGTACTTTTGTTGCTAATTTTAATAAATAATTTAACAATTAAATTGTAAATGTTTATTGTATGAAAGCGGTCAAAAGATAAATTAGCATCAAATATACTTTTTATAATTATGTTGTGTTTATAACTTTTCGGTAGGAAAACATGTAAGTCTGACTCTAAATTTCTTTGTCAAATAATAAAAAAATTGGAATTTTATTTGACAAGATATAGATGGATGATTTTCCAAACAAAAACTTAGATTTCTTTTAATCTGATTATCAGTTGATGACTTTTACTTACCTTTCTTTAATCAAATTCATCCTTGGTTATGGCAAGAATAATTAATCCAAATAAATTTAGACATTATTACATCTCCGATTTCAGTTATCATCATGATTTGATCTCTTACTGACAACTTCTCCAAATTTTATTTAAATATATCTATTTCGACAGTATCATTTTTAATCATTCTTCTGTCAAACATCGAATTTTGTTTTCTCAATCATGATGTCAATCATGATGTAAACAATTTTTCAATTATTATTTTGTGTTTTTATATTTACACCCCCGTAACATTCTTATCAATTTGAAGTCATTGTTTACATATTTATTTCCTCTTTTACTAGAAGATTCCATTTTCTCACCAAAATATATTGATTTTTAAATTTATAATTTAATTAATTAATTTTTAATTAATTAGCATAACCCTTTAAGTTGCTACTAAATATTCAGATACCATTAAAATTGTCAAACTATAACAAGTCTTCACATAACATTTATGTGAGAAAGACCCTATTGTAAACAATATTATGAATTATTGTAATATTAACACTTTAAATTTTGTTTTTCTACGATAATTTTTGTTTACTAACAGAGGCTATTATTATAATTATCGTTGTAGCCAATTTTTATAATTTGGTTAAATAGTCAATTTAAAACATTTATAAATTATTTTCCCTGCATTATAATGACAATGAGCCTGTCAAAAATAAATTGTATAAAAATGTTCAAAAGACATTTTATAATATTTAAATCAGTGCCATGTTAAATGTCGCTGGCTGAAATTTCCAAATCTCACAGTTTAAAGAATTTCTATTGGATAGATTTGAACTCTGCGCTAACATTGTGGTAATCGATATTACCTTGAATTTGAATTCATTTTGTATGCCATAATAATGACATTTTTGATGGAACATTTCATGGATGAAATAGAAAACTGGGTCTGGAAAAAGGTTAATAATGTAAAAATAATGATGAAAACGGAGTTGTTAGAACATTTATATAAGATTATAAAGGAATAAAAAATTTAAGATTATTCAAATGAGTGTATATACGACTGAAATGAACAAAAATTTTACAACTCCGGCAAACACAGGCCACATCATTTGAGTATGAGCTATTCTTGAAAAGAAATTGAGTAAGTAGCTGCTTTGGTTAGTGTGTAGACATAATATACTTGAAGTGATATGTGCAGGAGTCTTCAAAAAGATTTTTGGGGGGGTGCTATTCTGGACCGGATGTGGTGCTATTCTGGACCGGATGTGGTGCTATTCAAGACGTTTAGGTCAAAAATAAGACAGGCAAAATTTAGTATATGCCACGATGTTCGACTGGGGCAAAATCTCAAGCCATTAAAAGAAGAAGTCATTACATTTTGTTCAAATATCCTACAAATGAAAGACAACTCAAAATATTTGCCACGTGAAGATTACAAAGAACTTCTGATTCTCAATCTTGCACTGGGGTCATCATTCAACTCATCTCTCACCAAATCAGAGGATAAAAAGTAGTACTTGATCCAAACTGTTTAAAAGCATCGCAAAGAGTTTCCAGATGCAAAAAATCAATTGTGCTGAAGAGATGGAAACTTGAAGACCTTCAGGACTAAAAAAGTTTTAAAGTGTATTTTGGAATGAAGTACTAAGAAATACTCTGTAATACAGTCAGGTTAATGTGTCATATAACTAGTATTGTTTTACCTTTTAATTCCTACTGTGTAAAGCTTTATATATATATATATATATGTGTGTGTGTGTGTGTGTGTGTGAAAGAAGAAGATTATATAATATTATATGATAAATTGCAAGGAAGACTGAGTGTCCCTGTAATGATAAATAATGTAAATATAGTATGTCTTTTAAACACAGAATCTAAGATAAGTGAAATCGATGATAGTACACCTATCCGCCAATATACACGGTGTATTGGTTCTTGAGAATTCCGTGTAAATCTAATCCATGTAAATTGGGACAAAGACATAGCAATGGATTGGTTCCAACATAGTTATAAAATCAACAAGGATTCTTTACTGCGTTTGATTTTCAATCCGTATGATTAATGCTTTCTCCATTTTTACAATTGCAACATCTCTGACATATGAAACGATTCCTTTACTGGTAGAAATACCAGCTGATACACTCCAATATTGCTTTCAAATTTTTATTGACCTAATAGTAGCTTCATTTATACCATATGATTTGCCAACTGCTGTTGCACCTTCACCATAGAATCATTAATTAATTAATTAATTGAAAGAAAAGTTCAGATTGTAGACAAAAGCTTGGCTATAATTAATAGAGTATCAATTTATTATCTTTCCATTTCTAGGTGGCGAAAGACGATATCGGTAGAAGGAGAATATTAAGACAGAATTAAATTGTTTCACACATCAATGACAGGGATCATTATATCGTAAAATGGAGCAAAAATTACAGAAAAAAATAATTTTGTAAATAAAAACAAGACGATATCATACTTTATTGAGTGGAGTCCTAGCAACTAGTATACAATAATGATAGAATTAATAAAACCCAACAAATCGTTTAGACAGATCACCACAAAAATCTTTTTTCGTGCTGTAATATCAATGATTGAAAATTACTGGATGGGAGTATAAATAATCTATTTCAAATAAATTAAAAAATAAATTAATTAATATAATTTTTATGAATTCAACATTGAAGCTGAACTTAAAAATCTATTAACTTTGTAATCTTTACAATGGTAAAGCCGCAAAATTGTTATCTTGACACTTAAAAGATTTAAAAATTATATAAAAATATTTTACTTTTGTTTAAATTTTGATTGCAAAGTTTTGTATGCTGAATTGCAAACTAATTATTTTATATAAATTATAACAAAAAACTAAAATTAAATAACATTTTGTGGCTACTTGTGACCTTTATTTTTTTGATATATTGTACTTATTTTCATTATGGGCCGTCCATAATTGAGATCATGTCATTGAGATCATGCAGTGAAAGAAAATTTTTAATTAAATTTCAATCGAGAAATTTTTCACATCAAAAGATAAAGCATGGAAAATGAACAAAGTCAAATAAACAACATAAAAATATCTTAAATGATTTAATAATTTCAAAATATACAATAAAGCATGGGCTGAGTTTTAATGATGTATATATCAGGGGTCGGTAACCTTTTAGCTGTGGTGTGCCAAGCCACACTGCCAATTAATTAATTTTTTTACAAATAAATAATGGTATATGTCTGTCACATTAAATAATACAGTTCTTTATGAAATTATTTGATCGCAAAATTCTCTTTAATTTATTTAATTGAAAACCAAACAACAATAAATTATAACACAATTTAAAAAATTTTAATGCGAATATTGTTCCTGCACTGCTTTAGTCAATATTTTAATATCGGGGGTATATTTTGCCAGTTTTAGCTTCACATAAGATTCTGAATGCTCATACGTTCAAAGACTTATTTGTGGACTCAAAATATGTTTCATATGAGAAAAACCTCATTCACAGAAATATGTATAACCAAAAGCTGAAAGGAAAGCATATGCAATTTTCTTTAAACAATTGAATCTTTCAGGTAATGACATCCAACATGAATATACAATAAAGCAAAGTAAAAGTAAAAATTATTTATTGTGAAGTATATCAAAATAATGCAAGTAAGGTCTCATAAAGCCATGAATCAACATGAAATAAAGTGATGATTTAATTTTTTTAATGAAATTTTCAATATGAAAAGATATTGGAAAAAAATTTATTAAGTTCTAAATTATAACAATATTTCCGTTAAATTTTTCAAAAATGAAATAATAATTAAATATTTCAATAAAATAAAATGGATAATAAAGCTTGGATAATGAAATAAATTTGAATATACAATAAATGTGGTTTAAATTATATAATTATTTAAAATGTATTCAAATAAGATAAGACCTGAGGTTTTATGATAATACTTTTCCAAAGGTGCAATCAATTAAGGTAGGATGACAAAATATGAAAAACTTTAAAAACAAATAAAGGAACATCTGAAAAAGGTTGAAAAAGGCTGTAACGAAAATTCGTGAATACCTTAAATAAATCTGATTCATAGTCAAAATATTATGTCACTTATAAAAAAATCAGAGGTGAAAAACAAAAGAAGTCCTTATAACATCTAATAAAGTCAAGAACTAACTAAAAATTATTAATTTAAAAAAAATCACTATATAAAAATAAATATTTATGAATTTTATTGTATAATAATTACAACTCTAATATAACAAATCATTACTCAATTACATTAAGAATTGACGGGAAATTATTTTTCAGTATTATAAAGATATATTTTTAAAACGTGACAAATAAAATGAATGTCCAATTTTTAAAAATTTTCCACGTTGACAATTTTAATTTATTTTCAGTATTTAATTTTCCTCATGACAAATATTCAGACAATCTTGATTATTTTACCAGAAATTATATATAATTAACTGCGTATCAAATCAATCTGACTGAACTAATAACAGAATAAAAATGATTCGTTAATTATAACATTACAAAAAATACATAATATATTATAATTTATTTCAGATTATTTCTACTAACAAGGAATTTCATTATATCATTTCGTATTAACGCTTACACAGGCAAGTTTTTCTTTTCTAATTGATTAAAAGTAATAATAATAAATAATAATAATAATAATAATAATAATAATAATAATAATATTATTATTATTATTATTATTATTATTATTATTATTATTATTATTATTTTGTCAGTTTATTTTTTGATCATTTATTTCTTTTTTAAAATTACTTTGTGGACATAACGACAAGCTTCTACTTATTATGTTTTTAAACAGGAAATTTGTCATGAGTGTAAATATTTTAGATAATATTTTTGTCTGTTGACTTTTAATCATTAAAAACTTCAACTTTAAACTTTCAATATAATTTGCATTTAAATCCAACGATTTTGCATTATTTATGAATCAACTGTAATATGAATTTTGATCATTTTCTTTAAAGGAATATTCAAGGAGATGAAAAGTATCAAAATTGGACTGCATGGGAAATATTAAAATATTCATTATTGAATCGAAAATCTTTGTAATATTGTTACATTTTTAAAAAATTTGAGCTCCAAACCTTTTCACAAGTCATTATTATTCTCTTTTTACATTATTAAATGCATATTATATTGTCAGTTACATTCTTACAGTGTAAATTATTTTTTTACATTCTTATCTATATTCTGCTAAATGAACTGTCTATCATATTGGATTTATAACAAAAGAATGACCCGAGGTTAAAATTTCATTGTCCACTTTTGTTTCATAAAAATAATTAATATAATAATATAAAAATAATTAGTATAATGTTTATTAATATGTATGATAATTGATATAATAATGAACATTTTAATGCTCTTGTTAATTGATATCATACAGACTGAATAATAAATGTTCTTTCATAATTTTTTAATATAATTATTAATTTTAATCATCCCCAAAAGTTAACTATTAACCAACAATTTTTAAATTTTTTTGTCATTATTTCTACTATTTTGCTTTAATTCAAACCTTTACTACTAATAAAACTTCTATTAATCAATTTTGTAACTTTTATTTTTTTAATCGATAAAATTACTTTAACAAATTTGAGTCAAAAATCTTCTGAAATCTCTAGCAGGACAAAACATTTTCAATTTTTTGGATAAAATCTTCATTCTCTTCATTTTATTAATTTTCTGGAGAGTTTAAATTCCGACATCGTGGTCTCCATACTGGACGTATTACGTAATTTAATAATTACATCCATAATTAAAATATAAATTCTAATACTAATTATTTCTAAATATTATCATAATTATAATAATATTTAAACAAATCTCCAAGAGTATTTTATTTCAAAGTGGAGTAATGTATAGATAACTATTCAATAACCATCAATAATCAGCAACACACATTCATATACATTTATTATTTTTTGAAAGAACTTTTTCTACTTTTCACCTCTGATTGCTTTTCATTTTGCAATCACATAAAGAATTTTTTTATTTTTTGAATGAGAATCAGATGTTTTATTAATATTCACAAATTAACTATATTCTTACAATTGTAAAATTAACTTATTTTTATTGAAATAAATAAATTTTATTTTTTTCAGATTCAAAGAGAAAAATGTGATTTTCCAAACCAGTCTTTGTCATGCAAACAGTTAGGAGATTATTAATTATTTCTTTTATAATTTCAGAAATTATTTTTAAAGGAATTAGATTATTTGATCATATATATTAATTTAATATTATCAAAGTGAATTAAGAAGTTTGTTTACATTATTGACAGAAATTTATGAATGTTTATTGAATAGCCATTGCATATTCATGATAATTAAAGTTCTTTTTTGAAGGAAATACCAACTAATACAGTTTATTTAAAACATAAAAATTCCTGACAAAAATATGAATATTATTTATGTCACATTTAATTTATTTTGCCCACATTTATTGATTGAATATTTTGACTGTAAATGTCGAAAATAAATGTTATTAGTCAGACCTTTTATCATTTTTAACATTTATTTAATAAATTTCATTTATATTTTTTTTGTTATAAATTACAAATGAATTTTTTGATTTGTTTAAAACAAATGTTCGATTTATACTTTTCCAATAAAAATACTAATTCATAGCCTGATTTAAATACAGATAAAGGAAATTAAGATTATAACATACAGTAAGAGGTTTAATCATTGTGTTATTATTAGTTTCCGTATATAATATTTTACATTGATTAAGATGATTGAGGAAGGATATGAGGATCATTTCATCGAAATATTTATATATTATTTAACGTTTTCGTTTATTTAGTAAAGATGCCCTTTAAAGATTTTTCGTTTTTTAAAATTAAACATTTTCTTTGAATTTTCATTTTTAGTTTGTCGAAGTTATGAAACTTGAAAGCCGTTTTTTTTTAAAAATCACGCTTGTTTAATGTAAAGATTTTGTAAAGGCCGGAGACTTTGCAATCCGACTCCATGTGTTCTTTATATTAAAACAAAAATATTAAAATCGGAGTTCTCAAGACTTCATTTCTTGCAACACACTTATTCAAAACAAATTTCCTTGCGACACACTTAAAAATTCTTTTTTAACATCTTCGACTTTAAAAAAGTTAGATGTAAAACTTAATTAATTATATTTTAAAACACAAGCTTTCAAAACATGGTCTTATTTTAGAAATAATATCAACAAATAACAATTAAATTTAAAATTTATTAATAAAATTTATTAAATATCTTTACACCCAACATGAAATATCAATAAAATTTCAAAAAATTTCGCGACACACTAATGTGTCGTACGACACACCTTGAGAACCTATGTATTAAAATATTAAAAGTCGGCCTAATTCATAAAAATTTATTTCCTCAAGTTGTAAAAAGTTAATACTGCTGATTTATGTAATTGTTCAATATTTGTATATTTATAAGTTTTTATCTTTTAGCTTATACCAATCGTATTTCTAGGGTTCGCAATGTAAGTAAGTTTTTTTATTTTACAATTTAAACAAATTTTTTATGCGTTATTATATTTTAAATTCTATTAATATTCTGCTGTAAAATCTTTATTGTGGATTTCCTTTTAGCCAAATGATCGAAAATAATAAAAATCTCTGCCTCATGACACTATATTAATAAATTTCATTAAACATTAACAATGCTTTATCAAGTGTCAGTTTATAAGGAAGATCAACACTTGATAAATATTTGCCAAATAATTGTATTTTTATTAAATTAAATTTATTGATCTATTGTCATTAAGAAACATTTACATCGTAATATTACTAAGAAAAAATGAGTCTTTGATCAGTGGCGTAATAACGGCTTGGCGTTGGGGTAGTTGCCAAGGGCGCCTCTAAATCTCTAATTTTTAAATTTTTATTTAAATAGATATTTCACTTTTATCCCCAATAACAAAAAAACTAATAATTAATTATATTTAAATATATTTCATTTAAACCATTGTAATAAAACTACTTGAAATCGACGTCAGGCTAACAACGCACATCAACTTTAGCTCTTCTTTCCATTGAACGTGGACTTACCAGTCAAATAAACTTCAATGAAATAATCACTAATTTTGCAAACATTAAAGCAAGAAAAGTTAAACTTTGAGCCTTTGATATAGAACTTTTAATTGTGAGTTTCTATCTTTATGTATGAGTTTTGTTTTTATTTATAATGCATGATACTTGTAGTCTGTATTAACGCAACAATATCCAGTTTTATCCATCAATTTATTTAGTATTATTTAGTAAATAATAAACTGAAAATTAGTATTGTTCCTGTCTTTTGCATTTTTGAAATCCACGTTGCATGACTGTCACTGTCAGAATACGTAATTATTATCATAAATAAAATAAGAGAAATTCAATTATTTTTTCAAGCAATTGAATAAGTCGCAAAGCTGAAATTTTTCAATTTGTCAAGGGCTCCAAAAATAAATTAGCCAAGGGCGTCGAAAATCCAGTTACGCCACTGTCTTTGATTTTAAGTTTAAAACTCAAACCTTTCAGTGTCGTTACAGCACACCGCAAAGTTCTGAATATAATACTCCCAATGAAGTACCTGGAGAGACTAGTTTCAATATTTTTCAATTTGTTACGCTCCCAATAATGTACCCAAATGAATTTATTATTTTGTTAGAATATTGGCATTTTAGTTAGAGTACCTGGGTATTATATTCAGAACTTTACGGTAATGGTTTTTCCTCTTTGAGACAAAATTAACGGAAAATGCATTAAAAAATCTTTTTTGAATTTTACTTTATACGAAATGGTATTTGTTTTCTAAATAACACATTATTTTTTTATAAACATATCTAAGAATTTATAATTCTATTCTTTAAAATTTTTATATTTCTCATGCGTTCTTCTTTGTGTAAAAATGGTTTTTAAAACTTCCTTATTAAATTGAAAATCTTCCCTCCTTATTTGTAAAAATAGTCTTTCCCGTTAAAGAAGAATTCTTCGGCTACTAGAATATGACTAGCATCGATTTATAAATCGTCATGTTAAAAACAATAAAAATAAATAAATTCTGTGAAATAAATAAATTTTATAATTGCATAAATATTAAATTCTAATGTTCATGTTTTGTTATTATGTTTCATTTTAAATTCTTGACGGGTCTCAAAAATATCAGTTTATCTGGGCCTCGCACTTTCTTTGAAAGGTTCTGGTAACAATAACACTAGAAAAATCACAAATTAGTTGACTTATAGGTTTAACTTCATCCATTCAAAATAACACACTATCAAAACTTATTATTAAAACAAGTGTTAATTATTAATATTTAATTATGATATCGAAGGTTGCAGGAATTCAGGTAATCATGATCTCTTGACATCATGTATAAATATGCTGCTTAAATCAAAAGGAAATAAAGTTACGTCAGGAAAAAAGGAAAAAAGATTACTACAGTCCAGATAAATAGTTATGCATATTAATCGAAATAATGCAATATCCAGAGACAATTTCAAGTTGAATTGCATATAAAATATAATCAAACAAATGCACATCGGATTTCAGAGTTAATTTAAGAAATAAAATATAAATTATTATTATATATAAATACTCTTGAAAAAGACTACCGAAAATTTGTGTTTATTCTTTTAAATTGGTTGATTTATTGTAACAAAATTTTCTTTATTTTTCATATTTCGAGAAAAAAATTGTATTTATTAAAAATTTTCAAAATCTTAAAACAATAAAATAATATTTTTTCGTTGACTTTCTCGAAATTCTTATTTATCAGAAAGTGTTTTAATTATTGTTTTGAATTGCAATAAAATTTGTAATTTTAACTTAATTAGAATCCAGTCAAGTTTAAATGAATTTACTGAAAATATTTATCTTTGGCAAGATTCTGGCGAATGGTCACCTTGTTCTGTGACTTGTGGAGAAGGCAAACAAACCAAAGAAAAGTTTTGTGCCATAAAAGTCAATTCAACCGTAATTAAAACTTCAAAACACAGATGCAGTCGTTTAAAAGCGTCTCACACCCTTATAAGATTTTGCTATCAAACTGAATGTCCAGAAAAGTACAGGTGGAAAACTTCGTCTTGGAGTCAGTGTTCACATTCCTGTGGTAATCTCGGATTCAGATTCCGAGATGTTGAGTGTAGCCATAACATCTCTGAAACTAATTCGATTGGTGTTGCAGAATTCTTTTGTGCGAAATTCATAAAGCCCATGCAGAGGTCACTATGCAACAGAGTCGATTGTCCGCCCGAATTCGTAACTGGCAAATGGGGAAAGGTTTTTAGTTTTTCTTTAAGCATTAATCTGATATGTTTTATTATCGACGTACACTGTCAAATTTAATTTACTTTTCATTTTACATTTGAATAAATTAATTTTATTTACTATATAAACTCATGATCTTATTTTACTTCTTTACTCATTAATAAACTTTTCTGTTTTTTTTTCTTTCTTACAGTCTTATTTTAACACATAAACTACTAATTGAAAAATCTACCTCTTACTGACCTTGAGTTAAAACAATTCAAAAGTATTCTATCTTAAAATTGCATGATGTCTCAATTTTGTCTCTGGATATGCAGAAATCCCTCGCTGTGCGTGGTATTTACGTTACAAAAATGAAGCGCTCACACCGAAACCGCGCATTGCGAACCCACTTTGGCATTGAATTTTGGGAATACATTCCAAATCTTAAAAATCTCAAAAACATGAAATTAATTTTAAGTAAATACATGCAAATAAATACAAATAAATAAAAACTTATTACCTTTAATATTAACTAATTTTATTTAAATTTTATTTAGATTTAAACTGTTTCAATTGTTACATACTTTATATGAAGACTTTCGAAAACAAACCGCGAATAATGTGTAAATATTATACAGAAGTCATATACAACATATTAAAGGGATTCTCAAAATTCTATGTGTTTCTTCCGCGAAAAAAAGAATAATATTTTTCACAAAAAATAACATCAAAAGGAAAAAGTGGGAAATATTTCCTCGCAGTGCGAAATTTTGGTGTCAAAGACAAAATCGCGCAGCTGCGAAACCGCGCAGGCCGAGGGATTACTGTACTCAGTTTCCTTTAAATGGTTGGAAATTAATCTACTTGTCCTCTATATACCCAAGATTTTTATAAATGTCGACTGAAAGATTGATTAATACACCTGTTTCAGCTCATTAATAACTTATATAAGTTCTTATTCTTTCGAAAAAATTACATCACCACACAGGTAAATATTTTTAGGATTTTAAATATTCGTTGATGAATAGGTTTCTCGATCCGACTCCTCGTGTTCAATAATCAGTAAGACAAAATCCCAACAAAGAAATCTTTATTGACAAATATTCACCACGATATACAATTGTTTACTTCTCGTACACACCCTAAGGATATCACGAAATAAGTCACTGGAATCTGATTAACTTCTTTATCGGTTTACTGCTCTTAACTCGTTTCTCCAACTGGTTAGATTCACTCTTCGACCAACTGGCAACTTATTTTGTTGTCATTTCCTTTTATAATTTTTGGGTTCCCTTTAATTTGGATTACTGCTAGGGAAACAATTTTCCAGTTCGGACAATTTATTGCCCATTTTACTAATGTCGGGAAACCCATTAAACTGACGTTCAGCTCGGCGGCCCTTGATTAATGGGTTCGTCGGTAAATAATTTAATTAATTAATTAATTTGTTTTTGGGCTCCCGACTTTTCAATATACCTTATTTCAATTTAATAGTATTTTATTTGTCTTCAAAATCAAATTTGCCACCGGTTACCACTTTTTCCCCCGAAAAATATTGACTTTTAATTCATGTTTTATTATAACCCCAACAGTATATGTCTCTACAATAAAAGGCTATTTATTTTTTATTTTATTATAGGAGTTGTGTTAAATTTATAGGTGTATATTAAATTACTAAGTGTATATTAGATTACTAGGTGTATCTACGATATTTACGATATGTAATGACAATTTGTAACTGTTTTCACTAGAATTTAGGTTTGCAACTTAGCTATATCAGTATGTGTCTGTAATAGTGTTACTATATCTATGCAACATCATCAAAGGTTGCGTTCACACTCCGGTAAATATTATGTTGATTACCAGGGGCGGTGCAAACTGCTTTGGCGCCCCTTCAAAATAAGGTATACTTTTCGTAACAACTAACAATACATGTATTATATAATTTTCGCATTCGAATTGAATCTCACATACACAAGGTTTTGAACACTATCACGAAGACGATGTGGAACCGAATGAATTTCCGTGTATTCTCGCCTTTGAGGCAGTGTGTACGATATCGACGGCACCAGACATAAGCGCTAACGCCAAAAGCGCCCCGACAATTGTGCTACCCTAAAAAAGCGCTCCAGATAATAAACATGTGATATTTTTGAGTTTTTGTTGATACTCATTTTATGTTTTTGTTTCTCATGTTCATGTTTTTTATTCATAATACTTTTTAAAATTCGTCTCAACGTTGGTGTCCCATCCTAGTATGTGCCCTCATGCGATGCTTAATATGCTTACCGCTTTTCACCGTCCCTGTTGATTACATTACATCACGAACTTAATTTAATATAAAATAGATTTTTGTCATTACATAATGACAAATTTACTACATCCAAAAGAAAATATCCAAACCTTGACTTAGAGACATAATAAATATAAACCAACATAAACTTCAATTTTATATAATTTAAAATCATAAAATTACTTACATATTTTGTCAGTATATAACTAAGTTGCCGATCAAAATTACATGATATTAAGTCAAAACAATGAATTCTAAATATTCAAAGAATACTTCCAATTAATGAAATAAATTTTGCATACTAAATGAGCTTACTATAAATTATAACGAAAGATTCAATGTTATCTATGAGAAATATCTGAATCTAGAAAATTCCAGATAAATCTGAAGTTTTAGGATTTCCAAATTTCGCTATGCATTGTATCAGAGGCGTACGCAGAAAAATATTTCAGGGGGGGATTTTTAACATAAATTTTCATTAAACGGTTTTATTGCTTTTGTGTATATATATTTATTGTACATGTAAATTATAAACTATAAAAATCTTATAAGGCTCATTTCTAAACAAAAATTATTAGTGGTACTTGACAAAATACTTTATTGTTTTGTAATATAATACCTTAAGAAATAAATTATTTTATAAACAATGCTAATTAAAACTCAGAAAACTTAAGAAAAATTAGCAGTTTTATGTAACTTTTAACACGGAATTGAATTGGATATTTTAAATTTTATTTACATTTAAATTATAAAAATTAAAACCCCAAAATTATTCAATATTTTAATATTTATCAGAAATAGTGTCATACATTTATGGAGTAATTATAAAAGTATCAATCTTCTTGGACTCTTGGCCAAAGCGTCAAAAACTTCCTCAACGACTAAGGAAGCACACAATTCCTGGTGAATATTCATTATAGCAGAGCCATTCAATCTCTGTTCTGATATCATATTCCGTACGTAAGTCTTATTCTTACGCAACGTAGAAAAAGATCGCTCAGCAGTGGCTGTTGAAACAGGTAAAGTTGCAGACAACTTCAATATATTGTGAATCATAGAATATAAATAACTGTTGCAAATATTCAAGCAATGATTGAAGTCAATTGAAATATATTTTTGAGTAATACAATGAGTTACTTTTTTAATGCAAATTATATCATTTGGCCATTATTCATTGATGGCTTCTATAGACAGGAGGATTTCGTCATCTTCTGCTTGGTTAATCTATTAAGGAAGAAAAAGTTCTATGTTCTGCAAAGTTTTTCTGTGGCGTTAGAATCTATCTTTAATTTGTGACGTGAAGAAATTGAGAAATGGCAGAAAAAGTGATATCCTGTAATACTCTTCTGGACTGTCGGTTTGCATATTTGACCGCTGTGTCTGCTTGTAGTTCTTCTCGGAATTTCGAGCTCGAAGGCATCTGATGAGCGTGTAATTTCCTCAGCATTTTTGAAAATATTCGTGAATTTTGAACGTAATTGTTCAATTTCTTTTCCCAAATTTTCACACAAATACACGCAAGTTTTGAAGTCACTTTGTTTTGACTGCTGAAGTTCAGCTAATCCGCGGTAAAGCGAGAATACACGATTAGAAATGAACATTCCATTATAAAGACAGGTGTTTTTATAACCGAACTAATTGTTTTTGATGCTTGATGCTTCGATGTCTGTAAATTCTTCAATTTGGGCAAAAGAGTCATTAATAATGTTGTTAAGCTCAACAAATATTGAAATTGCATCTTAGTATTTAACCCATTTTATCACAAAATTTCATCAGACGCTTCCTTTTTGATTCTGAATCTACTCTTTCAATGTTTTTTCGATATACAGATTCCCGTTTTAAAGAAATACTTCATAAACAATTTCTAATTCCAGGATCAGTGCAAGCAAGAAAAAGAACTAGATTTAAACAATGGCTTGCACAATGTACGTAAATCACAGTTGGGAATATTTCTCTTATTTTCGTTGCATTAAATTAATGGCAAGTTACCACAATATGTTTAAATTTAATATTTAATGCAATTTTCACCCAACACAAAAACTAGTTTTTATTTTAGTTCCTTTTGAAAATCCCCCTCCCCTGCGTGCGCCCTTGTATTAATTCATCAACTCGTAACAAACAATATTATTTTTATTAAGTTAAATAATTATATGTATACTAGGGGATTGCCCCTCCTACGACGGATAGAATTATGGATGGTTAAACGTCTGGTTTATATTCTCTTTTTATTCATTAAAACTGTAAATAAATAATTAAAATTTCACATTCATAAAAATACAAATTTATGAATATATCTTAAATATACAATTTAAATATGTGCGATTACACTTTACATTATTAAATGATGAATTTAAGAATTTTTGTTATTTATTGCAAGAGCTTGTAACTCGCTCGAGGTTTAAAATGTAACTGTCTTCAAACTTTACAAATTTTTTTGGTTTGAATTTTGTTTTTTAATATTTTTGACTCAACTGGTTGTGAGCCAACAAATTGGGTTGAAACAAACCGACAATGTATAACCTGCGAAGAAATTAGTTTTGTAGACCTTTTTGTTATTTTATTGAAACAGGTCAAAAGAAAAATATATTATTCTATTATCGAAACATTACTTTGCGATTAGTATGAATTTACTGCCATAGAAACAATTCGATTTTTCAAAACCTTTTAATATTGGCGTTTTAAGGGTATATATGGGAAGAGATATACTTGAACATGTTGGGCCAGCCCACAAATAGCCTTGAAAATTGTTTAAATGCATCAGTAATACAGCACGAAAACCCAGCACCAAGATAACTTAAAATACAATATACAACACCAACTAAACACTCTAAAATCTGAGAGAACATAAATAAATATAAAATTAAAAACATAAAAGTAAAATAAAATAAATACAAAATGCATCAAGAACCGCACGAAATTTACAAAAAAATAACATAATAACAAGAAAATTCGACCGTAAAATGACCATTTATATAAAATTAAAAATTAATGAATTAAATGAATAAAAATAAAATATTTTTGGATGAATAAATTTAATTAAAAATGTTAAAAATAAATTACCAATTTAAATTAAGAAAATAATAAAAATTTAATTTAGATAACACAAATAATTTCAAGGTCGAATTTTGTTTAATCGCAATAAAATTAACACGCAAGGTTAAGGCCAAATTATAGGTATATATACTAATGTGTTTTGACAAATTTTCAGTCTTATTTTTTATGAGAAAAAATTTCATTCTTACTTTGCAGTCTTAGTTTTTCAGAAAATTAGTTGGTGTGTATAACTAGCTGAGAGCCGTGCATTCAGGCAATTAACACTGGTAAGTGTTTTGCCTGAACACGACCACTCTCGGCTAGTGTATGATTATTGATTCGATTTTACTACTTGAATTTATAGAATGTGCACAGTGATTTTTCGACTTGAATTTATAGAATGTGCACAATGATTTTTCGACTTGAATTTATGGAAGGTGCACAATGATTTTACGATTTGAATTTATGAAATACTCACAATGCTTTTATGAATTGCCAATTGTCGTCTTTGGCCGAAGGAATTTAACGTGGACGATGTAATATGCTGAATAAATATTTTCAACCAACCACCTTTGTGCATCAAAGCTTTTATTTCAACTACTATGGTAAAATTTATTTATTTATTTTTCGGCCCACACCCAAAACATATTGCAAGTTAGTAAAATTACACATAACTATCGACTGTGTAAGTGCGGTGTAAGTCCGCCAACAGTCGTGCCCGTGAAGGTTCCGGCGTGAGAACGCAGGAATCCAAACGCAAATCATTGAACTTAAATAGCGAATGGTTAGCTCGAGGGTGGGTCTTTTGGCTCATCCTTCTTGCACTCAATTTTCGATAAAATCGACATAAAATTTTTAACAACATTCGGCTCAAAATCTCTAACACTGAGTAGTCCCGTGGGCACTCATTAAATATAACATGAACATACATATATCTTAAGGACAAAGAGAAGGAAAGGGTAGCGGGGAAAATAGCGAAATCTTTGCAACAGTTAAAATGAATAGCCATAGGAAAAAGATTGATCCGAACGACTAAAATCATGGAAAATAATGTTTTAAATAATATTTAAGAATTAAATAAATTATGTTGAATTGAGACGAAAAATATGGGCGGAACGCTGCGCAAATTTTCGGAAATATTAAAACCATTTATCGTAAAACTGTAAAATAAAGGCGGAACGCTGCTCAAATTTTCCGAATTAATAAAAATACTTATAGAAAATAGTAAAGTAAAAGTGAAATGTTGTTCGATTGTTAGTATAACATTCTCTTGAAACCACAAAATAAGGGCGGATCGCTGCTCAAATTTTCCGAACTAAAGTACTTATCGAAAGTTGTAAAGTGAACGTGGAATGTTGTTCAATTGTTGGTAGGATAATCGGATAAAACCGTAAAATAAGGGCGGAACGCTGCTAAAATTTTTCGAACTAACAAAAATACTTTGTCGAAAACTGTAAAATAAGGATGGGTTACGGCTAATTTTGTATATCAATAAAATATTTTTATAACGCTGAGGAATAAGGACGGATTCCTACAAAAACTTAATAATAATAATAATAACAATGATAATAATGATAATAATTAGGATAATAATAATAATAATAATGATAATAATTAGGATAATAATAATAATTAGGATAATAATAATAATAATAATAATAATAATAATAATAATAATAATAATAATAATAATAATAATAATAATAATAATAATAATAATAATAATAATAAATATAATGGTAATTATAGTAATAAGAATAATAATAAATGTAATAGTAGTAACAATTAATAAAGGAAATACATATAATAGTAACAATGACAATGCTAGTATCAATAATAGAGAACATTGTAGGTATAATATGGATAAAGGTAAGAGAGATACGGTGCGGATACTTACATAACAAAGGGTTCACAGACCATAGCAAAATCATCAATACGGACAACTAAAAGAAGGACCAAGTGAATGGACATAAAGATAAATGATATGAGAGTATAGGTTAACATTTGAATGAGATAGGAGAATAATGGGACCTAAAAATCGAAATCGAGCACAGGCCTTCTATCGGCAGCTCGTTGGACCCATGGATCGTTCGGTCAATTATAGCATTAGCGCTCACTTTTTGCGGACGATCTACCCACTCGAACACAGTTCCAACGTTGCTTAGCAACGGGTGCCGAGTGGTAAGCGAAAGATATTTGTACAGGGTTGTCTGGGTAAAAACATTATAGTTTCAAATTATCAACACCCAGAAACCCACCAAACATAACAATAATAATGATGCTTTGTATCAGTTATATTAATTAACTGGCTTAATTAAATGAATCGTTGAAGTCTAAAATACTCTTACAACTTACCTAAAGCACAAAACCCACAAAAATCCCACAAAAAACCCACATTCCTCAAAAAATGGAAGATAATAAACCAAAAAATGATTACAGGCTTCCAATTTTAATACTAAACGCCTATTCAAAATTTCAAGGGGCTATCTCAAGCGGCCTGAAAGATAAACCAAACAATATTTAGCGTTCCAGAGTCAGTGAGTGAAATTAATATTTAAACAAATTATAATATTAATTATATTATTGAAGAAAAAATCAGCAATTTGCCGACCACTAGTGTAAATTAATGAAATCATTTTATATCATTTGCAAACAAAAATGCAATTTCAGCTGTATGTTGTCTTTTATTTTGTTCTGATACCAATTTTAATTGAATCAAATATATTAATTGAAATATATTCAACAATTACTATAAAAATTTTTATTATTTAAAATTTTATATTAAATTATTATTTCCAGTTTTAATAAACTAATGTATTTAAAAAATATAAAAACTAGTTTATTAGAGTTACCAGTTTTAACAGAACTCCTAGTATTTAAAACGTCCATAACTTTAGATAACAACAACGTTATATAAAACTAAATCTTTATAAGAAGATTTTTTGATATATAAATACGCTCAGCAGATTTTCAACATTCCACAATCATTCCACACAACATACTATTAATTAATTTATTTTTAAATTTTAAATTTATTTAACTTAAAATATTATCTCACACAGTCAATTTTTTCATTTAATTTTAATGTTAAAATTTTATTACTTAAGAAATTTTTCTAAAATATTATTCAATAGTGTGTCAAAGGTCAAGGATGCCACCCAGGAAATCAAAAAAGAAAATTAAACTGCTCTCAGATATTACAATCCGGCGAAATAAAACAAATGCCATTGTTTCGATGTTACACTAAAAAAAGGCCTCCGCCGGCTCAATGGAGAAAATGCTATGATTTTATCAATATTCCTAAATGCTTGAAAGGTATTCCCCCAAGAAAAGTCGAATTTACTATGTCCAATAATAATTTCTATCAGATGAGGAGGGCTAAAATAGTGCAGTTACAAATTGGTCAAATCGCATATTTGTTACCTTATTCTAGAATAATTATCACTTGTCCCGTAGAAAACTTTCCACAGCATAATATAATTTGGACTCATAAGAATGATACATTTAAATATAACGGCCGAGTATCTAAACGAATAAGAGTTGATAGAATCGGTCAAATCAGAATTCGAAAATTGCTTTTTCAAGACCAAGGAGAGTGGAATTGCATAGCGGATAGATCTCAAAAATCTGCTATAATTAAAATAAGAAATCCTTCTTCTGGGTTTCGAGATTGGGCGGTGAGAAATAATCTCTGGAAAACCGGTATGTTATCAGAAGATTCCAATAAACCCATCAATCGTCAAGAACTTGTTCAATGGATAACATCTGACTGGAGTGTTTGCTCTGTTACTTGTTCTGGCGACGGATTACAATATCGAGAAGTGCACTGCGAAAAGGTTGAGCCAAGATTTTATCTAGTATTAGATGATAACGATTGCGAAAAAGTTACTCCGGCGCCGAATAAAATGCGAAACTGTTATACTGCTATTGAATGTCCTCTTTGGAAAGTTGAAAGAATAGATAAATCTAAGGTAATTCAAATTTTTTTGTAAAAGTTAGATTTATAAAAGCAATTAAAATCATGAAAATAATTAGTTATGATCAAAGGCCATCTTTCTAAATTCTTAAGTACTAGTTGCAATATACACGAGTTTACCGAAAGTAAGACCAGGCCTCTTTTTCGGAGAATTAGTTTAAATAAATGAAATTTAAAAAATATAATTATTTTTAATTTATTCATTAGAATTGCTTGAATTATCAGAAATTTCTTCTGATTCTTCGTTTAAAATCAAATCATCACTTTTTAATATAATAGATTTTAGCTTTCTATTATATTTTTCAGTTTCAAAGGCTTCATTCTCCTCAAAAACACCAGATAAGCTAAAACTTTGTTTGATTGATTCCTAATCAATGGCTTCTTGTTGATCGATAAATAAAGCAAAAATAGTTTCCCAATCAGGCTTTTTTTTAACTTGAATAAACCTTCTTCTAGTATTGAGTAGCAACTGATCGTATCTCATCATTATTTCTATGATCTTCTTGACCAATATAGGTAATTTTTCGTCTCAATAGCGAATGTCTTCTCATAAAAGAATCTATCCACTTCGAATTGGCTTTCAATGAACTATTTAATATTTCAGCCAGGCTCAAAGATTTTTCTTTGGTCATGCTATAGCTTAGAACTCTTTTATACCCAATTGTATAAATAATCTTCTAATAAAGGATAAAGAGGTTTTCTCACGCTTTCGATTTTTGCAACCTGACGTTTATGGCCACAATCAATGAATTTATATTTTTAACTTGCCCAGTCCCGTATCATTTGCAAGTAATACCGTTTTCATCTGCGGTTTTAGTTATATTACCACCATTGATTATCAATTTTTCAATTATCTCAAGTTTAAATTTAATATAGTAATGACGTTAAATTTTAAAATAATTTTAATATTAAAACGTTTTTTAAGTAAAAAAAATGGAAAACATAAATTTATTGGCCTTAAAAATTTAGAAAAATTAAATTTGATTATTTCATCTCCGAAAATAAGACCCACTTAAAATAAGATCAATGCCTCATTTTCATGGGGTCTTATTCTCGGTAAACTCCAGTAATTGCACTCCAATTCATTATTCATTTTAGATTGATAACTAAATAAATCCAAATATTAAAAATATATATTTCCTCATTTAAAATTTTCAAACAAATTTTTAATTTCAATACTTAATTTCAATTAAAAATTTATAAACAAATATTTATAAATTATTAAAATTTAATACTAACAATGTTTTATGTAATCTTAAGTACCATTTTTTTAATTTTCTAAATTTAACACTGCAATTTTTCATATTACTTTCACACCAAATATTCAACTTTTCAAACAGGTTACATGAACATCACGAATATTATTGTTTATAATAACAAACAATTACGATTTTTTTTATTATTTGACTATTCATGAATAGTGATCAATAAAACATCGTTATCATTACTGATTCATAGTCAAATAATAAAAATTTCTTAATGTCATTACAAAATGAAAAGCAATCAGAGGTGAAAACCAAAAGAAGATCTTATAATAAGCAATTACAGTAAAACTTTGATTAACCGAACGCTTGATTTTTTCCAGAGAACATTAGAAATTTTAAATAATTTCTGTATTTCAATAGAAAAATTTTTTAAATTGTAACAAAAAGGTTTACAAAATTCTTGGTGGTACTTGGTGTATACTTTGGTGCATACTTAGTGGCAAAATCAAGAAAACCGTATACAATTGTTTAAAATCTCTATTCCTGGTGCTTTAAAAATTGCAGAAATTATGTTCGATAAAAAAAGTAGATATAATAAAAATAATATCATATTCGAATAATACTATTAAACGAAGAATTGGTGATGTGGCAGAAGATATTATGAAACAAGTTAACAAAAAAATAATTTTCCTAAGAAAAAAAACTCCCAATACGCTTAATATTTTGAAAACGAAATGCATTCAAGAGGAAAATATTGTGTGTTATGCGGAAATTTTATATCGTTTTCACACCTTTCTAACTTTGTATAAGAGAACAAAATTACTTTAAATGAAAGTTTCAAAACCACAACAACCACACACTTAACAAATTTAGAATTAAATTTCGTTCAATATTTTCCTTGTGTAGATGAAGAAAAATACAACAAAAAGCTTTGGGCTATAGATCCATTTATGACAAATTTATTGAAAGAGCTGGAATTTCAGATATTATGAAGAAAAACTAATAGAGCTTTCCATGGATATCTCATTGAAAATGGAACATGTTTCGGCCTTTTGACAATAAAAAACAAACATGAGTATAGTGAATTAAAAAATGCGGCCCTCACCAAACTTTTGTCAATTTTAACGGTGTATTTGTGTGAGGTTAGTCTTTCTGTGCTAACAAAATTAAGAAATAAAATTAGAAATAGGTTGTGTCCCGAAATGGATATATTTTAGCTTGCATAAACATTAAACGAAGAATATATATTTTAGTATAAAGAAAAAGTAATAAAAACTTATTTTTAGTTCTCAAAATTAATATTTTATTTACTTGTGCATATTTAAAATCTTACTTGGGTACTTAAAAATTAAATAAATAACGAAAGAGTACTTAACGCAAGAAGTTTGAGAAACACTGTTCTAAAATAAATATATAAAAACCTTAATGTTTAATTAAATGTTTATTTTTTGAAATTTTATTTATTTATTTCCAAATTTTCGGAAATGCTTTAATGTGTTATTTTAATTGGTCCAACCAATTATTTGCAGATAGTGACGATTCATATCCTTTTCCTTATTTTTGAATAAGTAAATTGACAAAAATTTATTTAAAATCTATCTATGTAGATTTCTGAAGCCCAAATCGACAAAAAATTTCAAAACAAGTTGACTAAATTTGTCTTTATGTGTTTAACTTGTTCTACTGACTATAATAAATAGAATATATTTAAAAATAGCATTTTTCTTAAATTCATAAAGATTTATTGTACATATAGTGAGTTACGATGACTAGCTAATTAACAGATTCATTGACGTAAACTTTTTTGTTGACCTCAGAACCAATTAAAAAATGTTTCGGTACTGGTTTGTAGTATTATAAAAATAATTTTTAAAATATTGTATTTATAAAAATTAATTTAAGAGCTCTTTAACATGATCAATATTTTTTAAATTTAAATTTAATATCATATAGAGGGTGGGGTGTCTTAAATAAGTACCAATATTTCTCTGTTGCCACTAAAAATTAGATTAAAATATAATTCGTATAAGATTTAATTTAATACAATTTATTTTAGTTTTTAAAAAAAAATATTATAACCGTTATAGTCGCCATTTGCAGCAACAGATTTATAATTAATCCATCCAATAAAAACGATTTTCGAATCGGCAATATATTTATATAAATAAATTTCCATAAACCTTCAGTGCACTAACGAATGCGTCGACATTAGACTTAGTAGCGTGCTCGTGGAATTGAAATGTATTTATATGAATCAAGACGTTCCTTTGCATTTATGTGAACAGAAGAAAAAACCCGAAATAACTTGTCAAAATGAGGCTTGCCACTTGGATTGGCGTTTAAATTCTTGGTCTAAAGTTTGTTATTAAAAATAATTTTAAATTCTCAATTCTTAGTAAAGTGTTCAAAAAGCTGTGACGGAGTCGGTTTTCAAGCCCGGTCAATTGCATGTGTATGGAAATCAACTAGAAAGTCGGCTGGCTCATTGTGCTATGAAAACAAATTTCCTCTTCCAAAAGTTGTTAGAGAATGTGAAACTAAGCCGTGCAACATGAGTGAGTTTTAATTTTATTATATGATATTTTAATACATTTTATGAAAAGAACCAAGTGAAGTCAAACTTTATCATAAACAATTTATTAAAATTGATATTTTTCGAGAGGAAAGGATATATACAATTTGCAAATGAAAACATAAATACGAACATAATAATTTCAAATCGATTTGACTCCATAGGCAATCACTTTTAAGAAATACAAACTAATTAATTTATAGAGAAAAATAAATCGATTACATTATAAAACAAAATCCACGAGTTTTTTTACAAATGAATGATTGATGAGTAGAGACCTATAAAAGCAGTGAAAGCATGGGTTATTTATCATAACATTAAAGGAAAAAAGCAGCTAAGTGATTAAATGAAAGCGAAAATTAGAAGAGGAATTGATCTACACATAAGATCAAAAGAAAGCTTTTATTCAGTCAGTTACAAATGGAACAGATATGATTTTATGGTATAAATAAAACCTCTTGTATTCATTTTATTATTCTGATCAACGCAACGTGAAATTGGATTATAAGCTTTGTCCTTCGAATAGAAATATTAACTCAACAGATTTATTTAAAAATTAAACAATATTAACGATGCAAAAAATATCAAATATTTTGAGAATTTTAAATCTAAGTAGCGGGAAAATTATGGCACATTTATAATAAAAACACTAATATGCCAAATAAATGAAAATTATAATAAAATTAAAAAATAAATATTTTTATTAAAACCAGAAAAGGATCTAACAGGAATGAACAAAATCTTACAAAGTATTTATTTAATTACTATTAATAAATATATTAACGAAAAAATGAGTTTAAACTGCAAATTGGTATTCTAAGAATTTTACAACTAACATTGATAGAAATTCCTTGGTAGCTGGACGTATTTTTGGATGGTTTTTGGACTTGAATCATGTTTACTGTGATAAATAGTTTAAAATTACATAATTAGATAGGGCTCTCAGTCCCGTAAAACAGGGATTGTCCCGGTTTTGAAAAATTAAAATTAATTAATAACTTTTAAAAATGATTAAAATAAATAACAGTCTTATTTATTGGTAAAGTAAAGTTGATATTTATCATTTTGAAATTGTGTTTGAATTTATAAAAGTTATTCAGGTATTTTATTAATTTTGGCTAAATTAGGGTTGCCAGACGTCCCGGATTTCCTGGATTGTCCCGGTTTTTATGTTTTTTTTATGTTAAAGAATTTATTTATTTTTGATTTTCGTTTTTAAAATGTGAAATGAATATTTTTATTTTAAAGTTCCTTATTTGTGTTATTAATTTTAAGTTATTTTTTAATTATATACTTAACCTGCTGAAGTAATGGTTTAATTTTTAATTTAAAATATTCTTTGTCCCGGTTTGCAGTGGTGAAAATCTGGCGGCCTTTAAACTTCAGTCTGTGCATTGGGGTCAAATGGACCCCAGTCTTTGTAATAAGTGATATAATAAGTTTTTACACCAACTAATTATGTCAAGCAACTAGATTTGCCTCAACTAATGTTTTCTTAATCTTCTATATTTTGAATAAAAAAGCTTTTTTCATTAATTAATAAAAATAACATGACAATTTTTTTTTACAAAAAGATCATAAAAAGCATTAAAATATATATGGGGTCGGGTTGACCCCATGCACAGACTATGGAAAATTTACTATGCACAAACTGAAGGTTAATTAGACAATCACAAGTCATGATTCATGACCCATCAAACTACACACGTTCTATTTGTAAGATTTTCTAAAAGTTATTCATTCATTTAATACCAGATATTATCCGGTTTTAATCATAGTACTTTAAGATAAACAATTGTTTTTTAAGACGACCTTTATGTACGCGAACGAATATCCAGCGAGTCTTTCAGGCAGAGGAGCTTTTCTGTACTTGAAAAACTTGAAAATTATCTGAGATCCAAAATGATGAAAAATTGGTTGAATGCATTTTTTTCGAAAAAAAAATTGATTAAAAAAATATAAATATAAACTTATTTTTTACCTTCATTTTTTACTCTTTATATTTTCAGTAACGAAAAAAGGATCGCGAAATTTTTCATAAGTTTCTGTTAAAAAAAATCAACTTAGCAAAGATTTTTGTGGCAGAGTTTCTGAAGTTTTTACTCCTTTGAAATGTGCTAAATTATTTTACATTTGAAATCTAATTTTATTATCAAATTTCTGAAACGGATTTTTATTGGTGAAAAAACTTTGAAAAATTTGAAAGCTTTTTCCATTATCAAAATTTCTGATATGCAGGCATTTGAGGTGCTAATCGCTCTCTAATTACTTCAGAAAAGGCTTTTTAAAAACATGAAAATCTCTTTCGTAATCAAAGTTCAACATGAGTGAACTACCTCTAATAATATCGATTTAAAAGAAATAAAATATAAAAATATACTTTAAATGTTGTAGAAATTAATTTAGAATTGAAATTTAAAAATGTTTGATAGAGTTAAAATGTAAAAGTAATGTTGTTTAAATTCATGCGCCATCATTTTATATGAATGATGGGGCCAGGAAGCAATAGCCTCGGATTGTTTCTTTGTAAATGCGACTCTGTTCATTGGTAAAATATAGTAGTGCAAACAAAATAAAATCTGTAAATTTCAAATAAAAAAATACTAGGTTAATCCAAAATAGAAAAGAGCACTTAATATCGTGTATAGAAATAAAGAAATAACATTCAATACGTAATCATCCGTCGCTGCTTGATAATAAGTGCAATCGTTTACGACGAATTGAATCAAATTTGTTGTCATCACTAGAGAGATCCACATTTGTAAAGCGGTTTAATATAGACTTTAGTCCGACCTTAATGTTTTGAATGGCTGGACAAATTTCCGAAAGTTTATTTGCTGTCTGTTACCACCAATTGTAAATTTAGTTTAAAGTTCCTTATACAACCTATCTAAACAATTCATTATATCTCCTATAATATATATAAATATATACATTAAAACCTTATTAGACTAAATAAAGCGTGCAAAAAGGGAGATAATTTATATTTCGTATAAAAAGAAGTTGGTTCAGGGTTGCCAGACCTCCCGATTTCGTCAAGATTCTCTGGTTAGGAAAGTATATTTCCATACTCCCGATATAAATGGCAAAAGCTCCCGATTTCTGCTCCAGTTTTCTAAATTAAGTTTTCCAATAATTGGCATCACTTAACATTTTGAAGTGTTTTGCCTATAAGTATTGTTATGACGTCTAAATTTTATTACTGATGTATTCCAAGAAGCTAAATCAATTAAAATGGTCGCTAAGTAAAAAAATATTATAAACTCAATATATAATATAGTGAATTAATTTAAATAAAAACCGCTTTGCGCAAGGAACGAAATAAATTGTTGTTACAAAACCTTGAAGCAGAATTAATGGTGAAAGAAAATTTAAAATGTCCTTTATAGAATTTTTTTGAATTTCTCTAAACAGAAAATGCTCAACTGATTTTAAGAAACGCTGCCAGATCTGAAAATTATTATATTTGTTTTTCACTGATTTCTTTATTTTTGAATTTAATTTTGTTATTTTTTTATTTGTTTATTTTATTTTCTTGATTGAATTTTTCTTTTTTTTGCATTTGAATTATGTATCTTTTTATTTTATGGATAAAAAATGTATAAAAAAATATAAATTTAAAAAATAACTGTCAAAATGATGTATTCAAAATCTGTCAACCATGAGTTGGCTGCATAATATAATTTTGCAACATTTTGGTATGTTTTTTACCGAATATCATGCTATTTTGTGTACATTTATTATTTAAAGAATTGAAGAAAAACAAATTTGATATAAAAATGATTATTTATTTATTTTTTATAAAATTTACAGAATGTATCGATCTATCCACGAAATGTTCCAGTGAACCAAAAAGATGTCATCAGAATCTTTATAAATATTTATGTTGTTATACATGTCAGACTTATTATCAAAAACTTAATGAACAGAATTCTTCGAAGAATATTTTTTAATTTTACTTCACTTAACGTAACATTCTTTTATCATTTCAGAAAATATAAAACTCTTCAATTAAACTTTTTTCATTTATTCAGGGGTTAAACCTTTTACTTCACGGAACACGCGTTAAGAATTTAAAATTAGCGGACCACAAATAGTAGATTATGGGTCCAGCAGAAACTACGCATGGAAGAACATTGTTCGGTATAAACTCGAGGCGAGTTTTAGATCTAAAAATTTCAGAAACATTGCGGGTACAAGAACCTCAAGGATAAAATGTTTTGCGCTACGTACTAGAAAGAAATTTTATATCAGATATAAACCACAAAATCACAAAACCAATATTTGCAAGATCAAACAGTTAATTTTTTTATGTTATGCCATATTAAGGTTTATTTATAAAATGGAGAAGTCCGAAATTTAGTTTTGGCGATGGTGTACCCTAAAGTACCATGATAATAATCCCAATACCGTCGGCAGCCATGTGTTTGTCAAACCGCTAAATGCGAAGTGTAACATTCAATTGATTGTCGTCTATGTCACCCGGATCAATTTGGAAATTGACAGACTGCCTAGGCGTGTTAACCAACTGAGAACGGTAATTAATTTTAATGACGCAGTAAACGCTGTACACAAAACTGATTTGGAGCTTCCTGATACCAAAAATTTGTTAGCTCCAAGATCAAGGAGAATATGAAGACGCCAAGAAATATTGAACAACTATGAAGTAGGCCTAAAGATCACTGGAGTGTTTAATCAGTATGACATCGCTGTGTAATAGTTTATAATGTGCCGCAAAACACATTAAGTTTTGGAAATTTTGGCTACTACTAAAGTAAGATTACGAAAGTGTAACACAGCTTTCATCGCATTTTTGAAAATAATAATATAAAATTCATTTGGGACCCCTTGAAAAAGCTATTAAAAAATATAAATTCATAAATTAATTAAAATGACGAAAACAAATAAATTAAATTAGGGAGAAATTCTCCGATTTGGATAAATTTAATTATTTCGTAGTCTTCTCCCGGGGAACGGTTTAATGGACCAAAAGATGAAAGTAAATTGTTTAACTAGTTCCCCGGGAGTCCAATGTAAATTGCCGTAAATCAGATTAGTTGTTTGAGGAGAGATTCCCTATATAAGGGAGCCTCAAATCAACAACCGGGACACAAATAATTTCGAAAAGTTGCGAGTAACAGAAAAGTTAAAAAGATTCGTAAGTTTGTAGTTAATTGAAAAGGTGGCTTCCGGTAGAGATTCCTGCCATTATTGTAAAAGTAACATTCGAATCGTTGTGAAATTGCTGGTGTTGAGTTATTCCAGTATCATTTAAAGAGCTCGTGGATTCAGAGCAAACAGTTCTACGGAACTAAATAAAATTATAACTCAACACAAGGATACCATTAATTTTTCGATTCTAACAGAAAAAAAGAAATTCTTTTATAAATTTAACCATGTGCGTGCTTGCAAAATAATGTATTAAAAGTTCCCTGTGTCCAAATTGAAGTATTGCATACATTATTCTTCCGAGCCACTTTTAGTGACATCGTGTGTGCACTAAGTCTTTGTCAATCCAATTAAAAAATATTATTTTTCTTAGTGATTTCGGTTTTTGAACTTTTTGTGATAATTATTAAGTTATATTTTTGCCGTCGAGTCGAAAGAATGTGAACTGAACTACATTATATGTGGTTGACTATAGTTTGGTAGTTACTAGTGTGGGGTTCGTGGATGTCTGCCCTTGAACCCCTGACATACAACCTTTTGTCCCTCCACTGGTTAGCCGTTGCTAGGCAACGTTGGTAATGTAACCAATGGTTCCGAGTCCACCAAAGGTGAGCTTTATTGCTAAAACTGCTAAGGCCCGGCCTTCGGTTGGGTTCAGCGAGCTGCCGTTAGAAGGCTTGTGCTCGACTTACACTTCTCGGTCACTAACTTTCGGATGATGCCTTTGTGACTTCTGTCTCTTGCTTAATGAAACTCCATCACTTATTAAATCAAAATTAGAAAACAATATTTATCGAAAATTTAGATGACATTATTTATTTAATATTACAACAATGTTAATAATCATTTATGGGCTAAAATATTCGTCTGGATCTCACATTCTTCCTCCAAACCTCCATTGGGTTGATTTGTTACTTGTAGACGCCATCGTCGACGTTCGTATCTTCCAAGACGTGAACAGGGTTGATTGGTCTTGGTCGCCTGGATGGATTCTTCTCACTCGCCGTAGACCAATTGAGCTGGGGCGAAAACTAGGGGATAGGTAACGGAATTTTCATCCTGACTGCCAGTTAGCGCTACCTCCAGGCCACGAATTTGAGTGCGTAAAGCTTGCACTATCTGTCATTCTTCTCGCCAGCAGCATTGAGCTGCGTTCATCTTTTGGTATAACTTCTTCACACGTCCAGGTTCGATCCAGGTTGATTTGATTGATTGACATTCCTTACTTATTTGTAGTAACTGATTTTGGAGATCCACATTTACTTTCAGTAATTGGATGTTTTCCTGACTGCTGACGTGGATTGCACTCATGTCTGAAGAAAATGATTGTAAAAATTGATATAGTTATTTTTCATTTTTATTAGTTACTCTTCAATGTGAGATTATCCGGAATTAAAAATGATTTAAGTAAACTATGGTCTCTATTAATTCATGGGTTTACTTTTCTTTTGTCATAGTGGTTTATATTCCTTATTAATGAAATTTTGAGTTCTTTCCTTTATAAATTTGAATAATCGACAAAATCAACTACACTTGAATAATCTAAAATCAATTAAACTAACAAAAATTTATTAATATCACAATATCGATTGAGTTTTCTTTTTGTGGATCATTTTTTAATAAGGCCGTCCCGATATTCTATCTCGGAGAGGTTTCATAAAACGGTTCTGTCTACTTCTCGCTGCGTAATGACACTGGTATGAGTGTACATCCCTCCGGTCGATACCCGGTGCCGAATCGATCCATTGAATAACTGTGCCGGTGGGATTACGTTGGTAGGCACTCGCATTCAAAACAGCGCTGGGTCGTTCAATTCGTATAACACGCCGTAGTCCGGCGCATACCCGTCGGTGCTTGGGATTTCTCCGAATGCGATGGCCGTATTTATTCGCTCCAAATGCCTTCGGGCCATTCGAGCCTTCCACTGGAACTTCCTCACGAGTTCTTCCAGACGGTATAGGGAGAACTCTGCACGCTAGCGTGTCTCTCGGGCGGGGTTTCGGTCAGGTTCACGCTGCGTACGATATATCGTCTCCTCTAGTATGCTCTCTGATTGGCCAATTGTCATCTCCTAACGCGGCCAGACTGTAACCGGCATCTCACAACGATTGCCGATTTTGTGCTGCCATTTCGGGGGCTACTCGAATAGTCACCCTATCTTCATCCTGCCAATAAACGGTTCCCCGTGCTTGATCGTTTACTAAAATAAAATAGACTGTCATCATTTTTTGTTGTGCAAATCTGTGTTATTAGGCATATTTGGTTTACAATAATTCTATATTTGGGTTACATTCCTTTTGTTTCCATTATTAAATTGTGCTTTCCTTTAGGCTGGTGGCTTCGCGTCCTTGTTTGTTACTATTCTACAGTACCCTTGGTCATTAGTTTCAACATTGTGCATGAATATGTGTGATTTTAGAGAACTTTAATAGTAATTACGAAGTCTTTACCTTTTACAGGGACCACTGTTGTGTCCTCATGCCGTTTATTGGGAAATCGGGAAGCATTTAAATTAGTAATAGTGATATTTGATAGTTTTTGAAATATTAAATATGATCTATTTTTATTTGCAGAATGAAACACGTTTTCAGATAATTAAGGAGTATCATTTTTGGCAGATTTGTGAACTTATTTTCCTTTCTAGTCTTACTCGTCATTTCGATATCACGATTTTCATTCGGTTTCTTTGCACATATACTTGAAGGGTTATGGCTGTTGTGTGAGTTCTTTATTTAATACTTAATTACCTTGGGTGTATCTTACAGGACCTATCTTCTCATGGCTGTGCAGATTTTCGTTCGGGAAAGTGAGACGTTTGGGTCAATGGTTAACTGGAAATATGTAATTGGACCTAGGTTATCTTCGCTTTAGGGGCTATTCGTGTGCGGTGAAGAAGATGTATGTGACAAACTAACCTCTTCTGGACAAACTAACCACAGTATAAAAGACCTTGGAAACTATGATTTACTAAGATTTCGGATTTGAGATGAAATTTCTTTAATTGAAAATCTCGAAATTATTCTCTTGTCACATTTTAATTTCTAGTGCCATGTTAAATTTTATTATGGTGTTATGTTTAATCATGGATTTTGTATTTTATCTATTTATAAATCGATGGGGCTTCTTACTATTTGGAAATTACAAAATCAACCTATTTACTAAATCAGATTATTTGATGGAAGTCCTCATGTAGTTCCAGTTCAAAATTCATCTCATCTAATTATCTTTAGGTATGAATATAATTTTGTTACGGAAACCTTCATTGATTTGTAAATTACCCTTAAAGGATTAAATTTGGTGGTTGACATGGGTTATTGTTGATAATGACTATCTTTAAAAATTACGTTTGATTGTTATTATAACTTATTTTTTCTAGAGTTTGGTTGTTACGATGATTTATGCTAGTGGATCGCTTGTGTTTGAATCATTACTATAATTTATATTCCGTATTAATATTGTCGTTTATATTTAACATTAGCCATCTTCGTCTTTATTGGAATTCGTTACGTAATTTGTCATTATCGTTAGTTATCCATACTTAATTTTAATTTTTATACTAGCAATTCGTAACGAATAAAATCACTTTTAGTTATTAACTCGATTAATATTTTATTCTAACTAACCTCAGTATTAATTAATTTTTCATTTGAATTTCGTTGCATAGATTTCGCACCCTTCCCACTCGCTCATTTACCCAAATTTGATCCTAGGGTTGAATTATGTTCATATTAGGATTTTAGGAGTGCCTACTGAGCTACTCGATGTTGATAATTTTGAGCCAATGTGTAAAAACATGAGTTTAGGTCTAAATTCCGGACGAAGGAAGAAAGGGGAGCAGCCAAAACTCTACTTCTCGATCTACACGACGCCCCTATAGGATTGAATAATTGACGTTTAGTATCCGTCGTTACTCACGACTGGACCTTCACGGGCACAGATCATAGGCGGAGAAACCGCTCTTACACAATTTGATAGTGTGTCTGAATTTATTTACTTGTGATATGTACTGGCTGTGGGCCGGAAAATTTCGACAAAATAAAATGAAACCGGATTCGTTTGAAGCATATAATTGACATTTATGACATGCATTCACACGCATCAAACTTGCAGAGGACACACTCAAGTAGGGACTTACTAGTAGTTTACTTGAGGACGTGTCGTGTAAGTCGATTTTCCAAAATTTCGTCAAAGAATTTGCTGATTTTCGTCGGAAAATAAGTTTTCACGAGGAAAAAAGTGATTTCATTGTTTTAGAGTTTTCAGAGAGTTTTTCTTTTGGTGTTGTTTTTTTTAAAAAATGAATCGGTATATATACCTATTTTGCGATCATAACCTTGCGTGTTCTTTTTTATTCACTAAAACAAAATTTGACCTTGATTTTACTAGTAATATCCAATTCTAATTTTGTTATTTTCTTGCATTAAATAGATAATTTATTTTTATTATTGTTTTTAATTGTGTATTTCTAATCAGAAATATTTTATTTTTAACCAGTTTTTACATTAAAATGCTGGTTTTATAAATTATTCTATTTTTTGGTCAAATTCTCATGTTCTTGTGTTGTTTCTATGTTAATTCCGTGCAGTTCTTTGTGCATTTGTGTATAATTTTATTTACTTTCTGTTTTTTCGATTTTATATTTAATTATATTTCTTCTCATATTTTAGGGTGTTTAGTTGGTGAGTATAGGTTTGATTTTTAATATGTCTTGCTATGTTTGCATGTTATTTCTGATTCATTTAAACGAAATCTTGTATTGGCCCAGCACTAGAAACAAACAACTACTGTATTGTTAAATAGTGATTCAAACATTTTTTTGGAAAATTTGTAGCATCCTATTCAGGCTCATGATAGAAACAATTGAATGCTTTGAATCTCAGGAGGAGTAGCCGCTAGAAACACTGGTTACATGTGAAAGAAATTTTACATGTTAATTGAATTTTTAAAAAAAAAGAAATTTAATTTCCATTGTGTTTTAATGTAGTTATTTTAATTAAATCAAATTATTAACGCCTGATCGATTATCATTATTGCAACTTTTCCTATCGAAGCAATAATTAAAACTAGTTCATTATTTTAAATTAATTAATAATTTTTTTTATTATATTCATGCAACTCTCAATGGCAAAAGAATCCCGAAGGCAGAGGAAAGGAGCTCTAGATATAATTATGCGAAAATTATTAAATTTTATAAAAACAATTCAATAAAATTGCTATTTTAAAATTTTTTTTGTTGTTAAAAAGAGTAAATAATGTAAATGTGTTTTTGATAAATGCGTTAGAATTTAATTAACTGCACAAGATTTAATAAAAAGAAATCAAAAAGAAATTAAACGATTTAACAAATGTTTATTTACATAAAATCCAAAAAATTTCTCGAACTTACAAACGATGAAAGGTGCTAAAATCCATAAATCCCGATAAAAAATTTCATTTTGGGGAAAAATTCTGAAAACACTAAGAAAAATCGATTGAATCATATAAAGAAAAATAATTTAACTAGCTCACCCGAGTTTACATGAGGAATTCCGTTGTAAAAATAGGACGAAATTTCTTGTTTAAATCGAAAATATTTAGGGTTTGAACTCTGGGATTTTAAAGGGAAGGGATGAGAATTTCATATATTGGATAATGTTGGGCCAGAACACAAACGGCCTTAAAAATTGTTTAAATGTATCAGTAATATATCACGAAAACCCAGCACCAAGATAACTTAAAATACAACATACAACATCAACTAAACACTCTAAAATTTTAGAGAATATAAATAAATATAAAATCAAAAAACATAAAAGTAAAATAAAATAAATACAAAATGCATCATGAACCGCACGATATTTACATAAAAAATAACATAATAACAAGAAAATTTGACCTAAAAACGACAAGTTATATAAAAGTTAAAAATTAATGAATTAAATAAGTTAAAATAAAACATTTTTGGTTGAAAAAATTCAATTAAAAATTTAAGAAATAAATTGCCAATTTAAATTATGAAAATAATAAAAATTTAATTTAGAGAACATAAATAATTTCAAGGTCAAAATTTGTTTTATCGCAATAAAAATAACACGCAAGATTAAGGTCAAATTATAGGTATATATACTGATGTGTTTAAACAAATTTTCAGTCTTAATTTGCAGTGTTATTTTTCAGTCGTATTTTGCAGTTTTATTGTTCAGAAAAATTTTCAGTTAAGGTGCTGAGAGCCGTGAATTCAGGCAATTAATACTGGTAAGTGTTTTGTCTGAACATGACAACTCTTAGCTAGTGTACGAGTATTGATTTGTCTGACTACTGCCGTATTAATTTATGAATAGTTCACAATGATTTTATGAACTATGCCAATTTACTATGCTTTTCCGAATGAATTTCTGATGGACGATGTAATATGCGGAATAAATATTTAAAACCAATAACATTTTGTGCATCGAAGCTTTTATCCAATTTAGATGGTAATATTTATTTAATTATTTCCCGGCCCACAGCCAATACAGCATACAAGAGAGTAAATAGACATAATTAATGGGTCCGTGTAAGCGCAGTTCATCTGCAACGGAGCGTGACCGTCAGGGTTCGACAGTGGTAAACGGTGAATCTAAACGTAAAATGATACCTTATAGAGGCGGAGGGAGATCGAGGATTAGGTCTTTTGGCTTGTTTTTCTTTCATCCAACGCCAGAAAAATCGACATAAAATTTTAAACAACAATCGGCTCCAAATTACTAACACCGAGTAGTCCAGTGGGCACTCATTAAATACAATGTGAACACAAATATATCATAAGAACAAAGAAGTGGAAAGGGTAGCTGGGAAAATTGCGAAATTGTTGCAACAGTTAAAATGAAAAGCCATCTGAAAAAGATTAATCCGAACGATCAAAATCACGAAAAAGGAATAATTTAAATAATATTTAAGAACTAAATAAATTATTTTGAGTTGAGACGAAAAATATGGCAATAATTAAAATATTTATCATAAAACTGTAATATAAGGACGGAACGCTGCACAAATTTGTAAAGTAAAAGTGAGATGCGGATCAATTGTTTATATGATTAAAATATTTTAATAAAACGGAGAAATAATGGCGGATCCCTACTAAAATTTAATAATAATAATGATAATAGTAAGGATAATGGTTATAATAATAATAATAATAATAATAATAATAATAATAATAATAATAATAATAATAATAATAATAATAATGTGGGGTTTTGGGTGTGTTGTCAATGTCCTTGACCCCATATGAAAATGATTATCTTGCCCCCAATGGTTACCCGTTGCCAAGCCGGTTATAGGATCACCAAAGGTGAGCGCCATATAGGAACTGCTAAGGCCCTAACCTATAGTGGGTTCAACGCACCACCGATAGAAGGTATATGTGCGATTTTTCTATTCCTGGTCCCTTTCATTTGTAAATATGGTCAGTGATTCCTCTCTCTCTCTGACTGAAGGTTGATTATCATGCATAACTTATTTAGCCATAATTAATAAGTTTAATAAAACGTACAGACAACTCAACAAAACATTTATTTCATATAATATTTCTCAGTTGGACTGTCCAGATGATCTCAGTGCGCGTCGCTTCGCCCGTTCAAATTTTCCAGGACGGCGTTGCGGTGGTTTTACTGCCGGTTTGGTCGTGTTTGTCGAATCCCGATATGCCAGTTGAGCCGGCGCGAAGACTAGGGGGTATGTGACGGCTTGGCCTTCCTGACATGCTGCAAGCGTCACCTCTAGCCCGCGAATCTGCGTTTTCAGTGCTTGTGTCAATTTTTTCTCCTCAGCCCATCCACGTTGGGCGGCGGTCACTCGTTGATATAGAACCTTTGCTTTTGCCGGTTCTATCCACGTCGATTTGATTCGATGGACTTTTCGGGTCATCTCCAACATCTGTCGATGGAGGTCTGTATTTTCCTTCCGTGCATCTTTCAGAGTATTATTCAGAACTATGCCAGGGTCCATCTCTGCAAAAGAGAAAGAAAAATATAAATCATGAATGTTTCGGTTCATATAATGAATAGAAATTATAATGAATATAAATATAATCATAATGTTTTGAGGCGTATTAATCTAGAGTCGTAAAAGGAGTTTTATTAGGGTGAATATTTTTACATTAATTATAAATATATGAAGTCAATGAAACTTATATTAATATATTTAGATCAACTACAGTGTGAATCAATATTGTTTCCGATCAAATGTGGTGTGAAGTGGAGAGCCGGTCTCTTGGGTCCTGTCTTGACGACCAGTGGGTATAGGTGTGATCCCACTCCGGTCTTTGGGCTCCATTTCTCGTCCGCTTTGCTCCCGAAAGGATCTTCTTTGGCACCGATACTGTCATTGGCGGGATTGGCTGATTCACGCGTGGATCATCGAGCTCGAATGAGATGCCATACGAAGGGGCATACCCATCCGTGCTCGGGATCAAGCCAGCCGCAATATCTTTGTTTATTTGATTGAGATGTTGGCGAGCCCGATTTACTTCTCTGTTGGTTTTCCTTTGGTGAGCTTCGAGTCGAGCTAGGATATCTTCTGCCTGCCCTCGAAGTTCGCGAGCCGTGTTTCGCCCAGGCTCTCGTTTGATTGCAATATATGGCCGTTCGGCGTCCTCCATTTCATTCTACCTCTCGAATCTGGATTTTCGTACAGAGGAGATAGAGTAGCCCTCATCCCACATCGCCTGTCGACATTTTGCGGCGGAGTGGGATTGGAATCTCATCGTGATACGAGATTCGTCCATCCAAAAACCTGTGAATACAAATCTCTCAAATCGTTTAATAAACTGAATCGTCCATATGGTATTCACATGTAAAACAGATAATTGGCTTGTAGCATTTATAGTGAACTGATCGGGTTGATATTCATTAAAAGAAAAACTTATTAGATTAATAAATAAATCGTTCGCGTAGAGTTATTGGACCATGCATCAACCTATAAGGGAATTAGGTTTTCTTAATGGGTTTTATCAAGTCAATAGTCTAAGAGGTAATTCGTTGGGGTAGTTCCTGATTTTACTTTGTGACCTTCATTCGTCGTAACTGTCCGAATCGAGATTTATAAATTAACTGTTCGATTTCGTTGGCGAAACTTAGTGTTTTTAGCGGAAGGTTCGGCAGAATAAAATTTTTGTTTTTATTGTTCTACTGGGTTCTCTGGATATAAAACTGAAGCTCGACGTTCTTCGCTTACACTTGGGCATATAGTGCATTCAACTATTGATCTAATGTTTCTCTGACAAGCGTTTGGGCATCGGTCATGTTGTCAGACGTGATATTGATTTCGCCCTGGTCATTTGGCTAGATATTTGCTCGAGTTTGAAGAAAACAGTTAGCATGTTTCGTAAGTGAGTTCCGGGGCTGGCGAGAGTTTAAAGGGGCGACTTAGGTGGCTATCATTCGACTGCATAGTACAATATCGTAATGCGATTTCGACGCTTGTATTTATTCAATAACAATCATAATTAGATAGCTTTCATTTGACAGCATAGAACATTATCGCAATGAGGTTTTGATGCATTTCATTTATTCAATAACAATTATAATTAGGTAGCTTTCATTCGATTGCGTAGAACATAGTCGTAATGAGGTTTTGACGCATTTCATTTATTCAATAACAATTATACTAAACAATGTTTGTCATTCTGGTTGTATAGGTTATTTTTTGTTGGCAGGTTTAGATAATATTTTCTTTCTCGGATTAGTCGAATGGTACATGAATATTTTATAAAATTAAAATTAGTCAATTGAAATAAATTCATACTTCCTTGAGCATCTGTTCTTCGCTCTAACATGATTTAGTCCGCATTCTGATATCGCGAGCGGTGACCTCTGGATCGTAGCTCGTTGGATTGATTGCTATTCATGCTATTTATGACGAGAAAATATGCATTAATCGTCTGATCGTGTCATTTATACTTCATTCTGTTGAAAGTGCATGTCATCTACTTTTCCTAACCGCTGTCTGTCTGTATGTGCCTCAATTCTCTCTATTGCTGTGCACTCGCCGTTGATATATGTGCTGACAGGTGTCGATTGCCACGTCGTCATTTTCTTCTCCGCTTGTCAACGACTGGCTGTGCCTTGCCACGTTGATCATATAGTAATGATCATATTGATTTTAATTGTTTCTCGCTCTAGTTCAATAAAAATTAGTTCAATAATAAAAATTATGATTTCCATTAGCGACAAATTTTGGTTAGAAATTTTTAGTTTATTGTTTTATTATAATCCTAATTATTTTCAGAATTCAACGTGTTGGTTGTGGTCCTGGTGAGCGTATCTACTTCTGCTATCTTCCACGGATGTCAATCTCCTACTACTCCTCGTATTTTGGATATTGGTCGGGGATTATGTTTGACTCTGAAGGATGTTATCATATTTAGGTATATATCTCGCCTCTTTCTCAATGGGTTTCATCTAGGATTTATATGATTAATGTAAGCATTCGTGGTTGTTCATGGCCTATTAATTGATGATATTATCTACGATCTGCAATCCTATTTTATCGTGCGTTGTTTTGATTTTACGTGAAATCGATTAATTATTTATGTGATGATCATGATTATGCCTAAGTACAACGTATGGGACGATCAATAAGACTTTTGTTTAATTTTTTCGTAAGTTTTTAGGGCGTGTTATTCCATTATCTTTTATTAATTCTGATGGGAGTCAAGTAATAATTTTTTAATAGTACTTCTGCATTTCTAGTGGTTTTAAATCCTTTGAACCGTTAATGAAATGACTGTAGCGAGTTTCAGTTCTGGGTAAATTACTATTATACGTTCTTATTAATAGGGCAAAAAAATGAATTATTTATTTAGGCGGATATTTTCCTCCGGAATTTTCGGCGGCACTGTTATTTTGAAATTATAGTTTTAAAGTGGCCTCTATGTTCGCCTCGTTAGTCATCATGTACCGTTTTAATTTATTATTTTGTCATTTTATTTAATAAACCTTTCTATAAATGATTTTTGGGAAATTTTGAATGGATTGATTTACTCGACTAAAAGATTAGTCTATTGGTAAAATGATAATGAGTGAAGCTATTAATCTAAGATTTTATTAACCGGTTCGTGGGCAATTTTACTGACGTTTGATTAATTTTTCTCGTTGAAATTTTTTGGAGTTATTATTATGAGAACATACTAATCATTACTAGGTATTTTGATTTATAATTTTTTGTCCGTTTTGACCTAATAATTTTAATCATAATAATTAATGAATTTTAGCGAAATTACTTTATCGAGTTAGAATATCTTTCACATAACAATGATTTCCGAATATATCCCCATTTCTTTCCTTATAAGTTGATCCTAGGAGAATTGTGTTTATATTATGATTTTAAGAGTGCTCACCGAGCTACTCAATGTTCATGATTTTTGCCGATATGTGAAACTAAATTTTAGGTCGAAATTATAGGAAAATGGGCGGTGGAGGAGCAGCCAAAAGACTACTTCCCCTCCTCCCAATTTCCCCTATAACGGTTATGATTTGACGTTTGGGCCCTGCGTTATTCACGCCGGAACCTTCACGGGCACAGGCTATTGGCAGATAAACTGCACCTACACAGCCTGAATTGTGTATATATTTTATTAACTTGCGGTGCGTGAGTGGCTGTGGGCCGGAAAAATTTCGACAAAAAATAGTTGTCTGATAAAATATTTATTTCATATAATTGTCATAATGATAATCGTCATGGTACACGTTTGTGACTACATTCATCATCGCATAAAAAAAATCTTTCCCCACGCCGACACTTCAGACAGAGCTCTCATGAGGTTGTCTGGTCGCGACGTGGAGAAAGTCATTCAACATTTCTTCACTCACATCGATTTAATTTCTTCAGGTAAAAAACTGATTTAAACTAGTTTTCAAGTTTCGTAAAACTGATTTAACGAGGATTATACTGGTTCAAGTTAAAACCGATTAAAAATATGTGAAAATGAATCAGTTTATATACCTATTGTACGACCCTAACTTTGCGTGTTATTTTTGATTTAGTAAAACAAAATTTGACCTTGTGATTTTCTAGAATATTCTATTCTTAATTTTATTATTTTGTAATTTAATTTGACAATTTTTCTTTTTGAATTTTTAATTGAATTTTTTCTAATTCAAATTATTTGATTTTTATTTGATTTTCATGAAATTTCGCATTTTTGTTACATTGTCAAATTCCGGTCAAATTGTTAGGTTTTCATGTTATGTTTATGTTTATTTCGTGCGGATCTTGTTGCACTTTGTTATTATTTTAATTTATTTTTGTGTTTTGTAATTTTATATTTAATTATTCTCTTTCTCGCATTTTGGTAGGGTTAATTGGTGTTTTAATAGGTTTGAGTTTAAATCTGCATGTTATGTTTGCGTGTGTATTACTGATTCATTTAAACAATTTACAAGGCCGTTTGTGTTCTGGCCCAACAATAATAATATTAATAATAATAATAATAATAATAATGTAATGGTAATGGTAGTAATAGAATAAGAATAAGAATAATAATAATAACAGTGACAATGAATTAGAATAATACATATAATATTAACGATGATAATGCTAGTAACAATAATAGGGAACATAGTAGTTATAATAGGGATAAGGGTAAGAGAGATACTGTGAAGACATTTAACAAAACAAAGGATGTACAGGCCATGGTAAAAATCGATAATACGAACAACGATAAGAAGAACTATGGGAATGGACATAACAATGAATGATATGGTGGCATAGATTAACATTTGAAAGAAATAAGAGAGGAATAGTATCTAAAAATCGAAATCGAGCACAGGCCTTCTATCGGCAGCTCGTTGGACGCATGTATCTTTCGGTCAATTATAGCATTAGTAATAGCGCTCACTTTTTGCGGACGATCCACCCACTCGAATACAGTTCCAACGTTGCTTAGCAACAGGTGCCGAGTGGTAAGCGAAAACATTTGTATGAGGTTGTCTGGGTAACAAAATCTCAACACCCAGAAACCCCACCAATAATATTTTAGATTAAAAACATGTTATTAAGACCCCATACTCCTGAAACTAATAAATTAAACTAAAAACTCCTCGAAATTGATGGAATTCTTGGTAAAGCTTACATCGTTTCACAACATATCATATTTTGTTTCAATATATACGTTTACCTAAAGTAGTCTTTCATCAACTTCATTGCCATAAGATTATTTCAAACACGAGTTTCAATTCAATCTAAAATTTGCTCAATTATTTTACTCCAACCAAACAATAATAAAACCCTGAACGTGGAAAGATTCAGACGAGACGTAGCTCATTATCACAACGAGGTCCTAAAACAGAGCCAGAGAGCTGAATCGATGATCCGAAGATGTCGTCAGATGGAGGAGACCTGGACTCGGCCGGAGCAGGCGACAAAATTAAACCAACAAAATGAATTATTAAAAAACCAACACACTGAGATAATAGCCGAACTACACAAGTTAAAGAAGGAGAATTATCAACTAAAGTTAAAGGAAACGATCAGAGCAGAAATCGGGCATCACCCCAGCAAAGTTTCGAACATTGATCCGAATATCGCCTGGCCCATTGCAAGTTTCACTCCAACTAATACCCAAAGTAATCATAATCCACAACCAAACCAAATCACAAAAAATGTCACCCCAGAAAAAGCGGAGAGAGAAAGAAAGCGCAGATTGAAGGTCGCTCGTTTAATGGGTCAGATAAAGAAATTCGGACCCTCATCTTTCGACAATCACCGATAAATTTGTATTAATAATTAATAAAATATTCTGGGATTTGAATCGATTTGAATTTCGTTTTACAATAACTGAAAGTATTCGATAAATGGCACCTCTAAAATAAACCAAAGTGATCGAAGGATTGATATTATTTCAATTAAATTAGCACCTTTTACTAGAAACCACCCATTGGAATACATTTCCAGCGTCATTTTGACGGGTACCTTATCGTAATATCTGTTGTGCGCGAAACTGGTGGGAATCCCTTGAAAGTGGCCGCTAAAATCTTATATCTTTTCCACATCAGGTGCCCAGCAGTTGGTACTGCTCATTGCGCTCCATAAACTCCATAATTTGAAACTTTAAATAATTCTAAATAATTCGTGTAAGGTACGCAATATGGTTATTAATAAATCAAAAACTCCGGTTGGATTGTGTTCTGATCTCGTTTATCAATTTACATGTAATGGGTGTAATGTCACATGCATTGAAGAGACTTCCCGTCATCTTTGTACTCGAGTTCTAGAGCATTGTCGATTGAAAGGTTATGGTGGGTTACAGGATTTCGTTATTTGTTTAAATTGTCTTCTTGTTACCCAGTAACGCCATACAAAATGTTTTCTAACCACCACCCGGCACCCGTTGCTAAGCAACGTTGGAAGTGTTTTCGAGTGGGTGGATTGTCTGCAAAAAGTGAGCATTATTGCTAATACTGTAATTACTCGGACAATCCTCGGGCTCAACGAGCTGTCGATAGAAGACCTATGCTCGCTTTGCTCTGTCCCTTGTGTAAGAAAATTCAAATTAAATCTAGGTTGACCGGTAGAGATAGAACGAAGGTTCGGGAATACGGTGCGGGTACTCGTGAAGATGATTTCATGCCAATCATACCTTATAGCTGGGTACTTGGGTTTAGATTAACAATAAGTACAAGTTTATTTAAAGAAACAAACGACATGCACACTATTCATAAGTTAATACGATTGACTTGACGGCCGCGCGGCTCGGCGTCGGGCACGCTCCTTGCGTCCCGGCCGGCGGTTGCTTGATGGAATGGTTGTCGGATTCGATGTTGGTGTGACGTTATTGTGGGAATCTCGACTCGGCAACTGAGATGGGGCGAAGATAAGCGGATACGTTACCGCTTCCCCTTCCCGACAGGCTGCTAGGGCGACTTCTAGTCCCTTGATTTGTGTACGGAGGCTCTGATTGAGTTGGCGCTCCTCCGCCCAACCCTTTTGAGCGGCAGTGAGCCGGAGATAGAGCGCCTTCGTCTTTTTCGGGTCCGACCAGGTTGCCTTGATCTGCTGCGCCTCCTGAGTTATCTGTATTATCTGGCTTAGTAGATCCGCGTTTGCCCGCCTAGCGCGGTCTAGTTCGGTTTGTATTAATTGTAGGGCCGACATCGCTGTGGTCATTAACGGAAATTCCGGACGCTCGAGGGAAGAAATTGGTTGGTTCGTTGGCATTTCTGCGTTGGCATTACGTTGATACGACATAGGTAGCAGTTTTTTGGCTTGGTTTGAAAAATGGTATTTCATTATTTATTCCTAGCTAATAAAGCGAAGTGTGTATGGTAGAATAAATTTTGCCTTCCAGTATGTGACAATATTTAGTCGGCTCTTAAAATCGTTAATTTCTAAATATCTATCCGAAATCTGGTAATAGATGGTGATTCCGACGTGAGGTGGTAATTGTGCAAATTTATGTGTTATTTGCGTGTCTCGCACACCGCTCAATAGTGGACCGGATGATAGAATTGTCGCTGATGGAATGATGAAACACAATCGACGTTCGGATGAATCATGATCTTATCGATTTCGCCTAAACAATTGCGACATCCGCTCGCACTTTATACCTATATCTATTGAGATATTAACTGTGGATATGCATCAACTACATCTTAAATTTTCGGAATAACAAATGGATACGACGTTAAAGATCGGTAAGTTTTTCTTCTTTGGATGCCAACGGCGGAGGACTCGCACGTGACATTGCTAATTTTTTCCATTTCACTGCGAGTGTTCCCGCGTTGATTCCAATTCTCATCATTGTCTTTGTTTTTAAAGATTTAAATCATTAGTTTCTAAATGTTTCCAGGATGTCGCCATTCGTGAATTATCGTAGGTATTCTACAAGTATTGGATCTTATTTTGTCGGTTTATCTTCCTACCGAATGGGTCCTTATGGTGTTACGAGTTGGTTCTATTCTATTATGGATTTATTGTTCACTCCATGGGATTACGGGCTACCGTAATGCTAAATAATTTCATTTTATATGTCTATTAGTTTATTATTCAATACCAAGAAAATGTTGGAGACTTAGGTTTCTGGCAATTCGTGGAATTATTTGTGATGCTGGTCGAGAGCGGTTAATTATTTAATGTCTATGAACTCGTCGAATAGTTTCGATCGAAAATTTAAATAATTTTGATAGTGAAATGGATGTCAATCATGGAGAACCTATGCCGTAGTGTCGTCAGTTACTGCCGAAGTGATATAAAAGGGGACAAAGACAGGTGAATTGTTATATTAGTCAGTTGGAAGAGTTGGGAAATCTCTTTTTATTTGATTCATAATAAATTTTCCTTTGCTTTATCAATATTTTCTATTTTCAATTTTTACATTTAATTATTTACGTTAATTTATTTTATACGGAACTTATTTGATCAATATTTGAGCTTGGTAATGGCTATCTTTTATTTATACGGAGTTTGAAAAGGTTCTCCTACTATTCCGACTAATAAGATACGCTCTGGTTTGAAACTTTGATTACATCTACTACTTTACTGAAAGTTCATAGTGGTGGGTTACAGGGTTTCGTCCTTTGTTTTAAATTATTGTTGCCCCGTAACGCCATACAAAAAATGCTAACTGCCACTTGGCACCCGTTGCTAGGCAACGTTGGTAATGTGTTCAAGTGGTGGACTGCCCGCAAAAATTGAGTATCATTAGCTAATACTATAGTTGCTCGGACAATCCTCGGGTTCACGAGCTGTCGATATAAGACCTGCGCTCGCTTAACATTATTTGGTCCCCTTGCGTTTTAGTTTCTACTGTTTATCTGTTTATTTCATCGAATTTAGGTTAACCATGAAATCAAAGTTACTACTTATCTACTCTTTCTACAGTGTTACTTCAAACCTCAAGATGTATTTAAAATAGTAAAATGTACATGAAAATCACGATATACATAGATGATGTTTTAGTTATCTAAAGATTGTGGGATTGCTGGCGGATTGGAAGATCGAGCGGCTCGACGTTTCGCCCGCTCCCTCCGCCCAGGTCGTCGACTGGCTGTGGACGAGGTGACTGAAGTGGTTGCGAGTGCCGACGGAGTAGATTTCGCTTCGCGATAGGCCAATTGAGCAGGGGCGAAGACTAGAGGGTAGGTTACCGCTGCTCCCTCCTGACAGGCGGATAACGCTACCTCTAACCCCTTGATTTGTGTCTTCAGGCTCTGCACTAACTGCTTTTCTTCTGCCCATCCCTTCTGGGCCGCAGTTAGTTTTTGATATAATCGTTTATTTCTCGAGGGTTCGATCCATGTTGCTTTTATTTGCTGAGTTTCTCGCACTAATTGAACAAGCTGTTCGTGTAAGTTCTTATTGGATTGCCTTGCTTGAGTCAGTTCGTTTTGAAGCAATTGCATGGGGTCCATCTCTGGAATAATAAAAGTTGAATTTTCCTGATGATTATTAATAATGATTTGGTTTAAACTCAAACAGTTTTTATGTAAAAATGAAATAAACCATAATAATAAAAGAGAGAAGTAGTTTGTAATACTAATATTCAAATTATCAAAACAAGAATTAATCGTCAGCAAGAAATCGCTTGATCCCTTCTTCTGGTGAGTAGCCAGGGATCACGAATACTGGCCTTTTGAGGTTTCGAACTGGCCTTGGTGAGGGTGGGTATCTACTGGCTAACCGTCCTGCCATCAGGTCATCTTGGACGTTGGCCAGATGTGCTGTGGCCCTTGCCACATCTTCTTCGACTTGACGTTGGAGTTGGAGGAGGTCCTCCAGGAGTTCTTGAGCCTGAGTTAAGATATCCTGGGAAGGATTAGGCTCGTCAAACGGCTTCCGGAACTGCCGCATGAATTCTTCTGGGGATATGTCTTCCTGTTGGTCATCATCAGGCATGGAAGGGTATCGCTCTTGATACACCCGGTTCCATGCCTGCCTCCATTGTTCCACTACATGGGTAGGAAGTTCGAGCATAGTCTCGGTTGGTCCTGAATGAAAGAAGGAAAAATTATTTTTATTCTGTACGTAGTTGGATAATATTGCTCATCAATTTAACGGAACTGGGATATCTTAACTTCGAAGCATCATAACTCTCGGAACTTAAAGCGGGGTCGGTGGGAAAAATCATTTGTCTCTTTATCCAATCCGATCACCAGTGATTTGTTTATCCCTAACATTAAAATGGATGCTCGTTTGAATGTCCACTAGATATCTTGACCTTGTATAAAATAATTAAATAGACGACCGGTTAAGTTATTCTTGTATAACAACCTTTGGGTGTTTATAAATTTTCAACCACTTAAATTAATTAATATTTTGACGATTAAATCCTCAAAAAAAAATAAGACAAAGTACTTTTAACGATTATTATTTACATAAAAATAAATCAATTAAGATCGTTACCAAACTTGCGCTTAGGATCTGATCTATTAGGTAGGTAAAAGATACTTATACAATTATCCAACGAATTAATCTCTCCATGGCAAAAGGAAATATGGATTTCTGGTAATCTCCCACCATAGTTGAAACGGAATTTTGGTCATTAATTTCTATTTAGTTATTCTATGGCATGGCTGTCCTGTTGGATTGATGAAAATACGGAACTATAGTCGACAGGATCTCAGAAGTTCGTTGGTCGTGAGAGCTCTAACTTTTGTTAATAATTGGGCTTCTAGATTCGCAACCAAAATTTGTAAAGGTTATTCGTTAACGCCCTAGATCATTCCTATGTCTCAAACATTATTACAACTTTATTATGGAATTAAATTGAGGGTTACTTGAAGGAGCTTCATTGTTGGTTGTGGGTCGAAATCTTAAGGTTTCGTCTGGACTATTCGGAGAACGCATGATTTAGAAATGCAATGAATGGACAATTATCGTTGATCATAATAAATAAATAAGAATGTACTATGGATATCCGGACAAGCCGGAAACGCATGTCATTCACGATTCGGCTACTGTAGCGGATATTTATGTTACTGTGAATGCCGATTGGTAAGCGAGTGAATTTTCTTAAATCAACAATTTATGCATCTATTTCAGGTAATTCGTGCATTATTTCATGGTCGACGCTCATTACAACGAGTTTGCAGTGGTTCAGGGATTTTAGACTAGTTGTTTAACTTGTGCTATCGGGACAAGGGATTCTTCTCAGTAAGGACGATAGTGTTTTATCAGTTATGATCGGGACATCTGGTAATTTATTTTATTAATTACTTGATTTTTTCGCATATTTTTTAAGGGAGTTTTCTTTGTCGCCAAAATTATGGATCGATTTATCTCATTTTTATGGTTCGACTTCTATCGGAATTTTTTATTAAGCCATTTCATTTGTCTCTTGGATTTCATTTTTGGATTTACGTGAGTGAGTAGTTGTAATTTACTGAAAATAAATTTTACATAATTTTTTCGTTCTAATATGTTTACAGTAATTTGTATATGAAGTAATAAGGGATTTTGTCATAATTAATTCAAATCAGTCATATTGTCGTCAACATTAGTTGGGCTGGTTCAAATCTTAGTCGATAATATTTGATGTTTAGGTTGCCTCGGTATTTATGTTGTTCAATTAAATCTATCTTATTATTAAAGAGAACTTGTCTATCAAATCAATTAATTTGGCTTAATATTTATTCTAATTACTGAGTTTCAATGGTTGACATTCTCATTCAAAAATTTGTTCACTGATATTCAATAAATTACCCTAAGGTAATCACGTAATTTTACTCAATAAAACTTTACCTTTAACTATAATAATTTGATGGATTGTTTTAATCTTCCTTTAGTTTTCATCGATAGTTGTTTCAACGTTGGTTAAATCAATGAGTTATCTCAGTTTTGTTTGATAATTAATTTAATAGAATTTAATCAATGTTTACTTATTTTTAATCCTTTTCTTTTAATTACAATTACACATTTTTTCTCAATAATTAATTTAAGTGATAAGATTTTTCGAATTACTTTAGTTGTGCTCTATATTAACTAATAGTCACTTTAATTTTAATTAATAACTACATTTGGTTGAATTAATGAAATACGTCTATATTGATTTATTTGAAAGACAAGTTCCATTTAGTCGTACCAATATTTTTCATTTAAGTTATTTCAAATTATTAATCAATATCAACGATTTGATTTTTACTCATTCCCCGTGCCATTCCCCGTTAATAGACCTTAGGCGCATAATGTGTTCATATTATATTTAATGAGTGCCCACTGGACTACTCGGTGTGATGAGTTTTAGCCGTGTGTAGAAAGATTTTAGGTCGATTTTATAGGAAGGAGAAACGAGGAAGCAGCCAGAGACTTCTTCCTTACTTCTCGTTCCATCTATAGAGATGATATTGACGTTCCAACCCTGCGTTCCGCACGCCGGGTCTTCACGGGCACAGATCATTGGCGATATTCCACGCACTTACACGAATCTGAATTGTATGTAGATTTTATTTACTTGCATTAGGTTTCGGCTGTGGGCCGGAAAAATTTCGACATCTTTATAAAAGCATATAAATTAAGTTATATATATTCATAATATTTATTAATTATAAAACAAAAATAACAAGTTACCATTCCAATTCATAAAAATAGCATAAATTCATGTATCATACAATAAACCAAAATGCCTCTCTCCCCACGCCGACGTCCGAGCAGAGCTCTACAGAGATGCAAGGTACGGGGCGTGGAAAGAGGGTTCCAAAATCAATGATCCTCACCTAAAAAGTTTTTATTGCTGAAAATTCAAAACAATGATCTCAAATAGATTTAAAGTATTTAAACAAGATTCAAATAAATTTGAAATGTTTCGACACACGGTGTGTTTTTCAAAAATGGTTTCAAAATGGTTAAGTTAAATGTGAAAATGGATCAGTATATATACCTATTTGTATGACGTGTGAAATTTGATGCAGTAAAACAAAATTCGACCTTGTTATTTTCTAGCAAATTCTATTATTTATTTTTATTATTTTTCGATTTATTTTTATAATTTTTTATTTATAATTGTTATTGAATTATTACTAATTCAAATTTTTCGATTTAAATTCCGCTTTAATGAACTTTAATTGATTTTTCTAATTTCGTCGAATTTGTTGTGTTTTCTTGTTGTGTTTGTGTAGATATCGTGCGGATCTTGGTGCATTTTGTTAATATTTTTATTTATTTTTATGTTTATTATTTTATATTTAATTCTTTTATTTCTCAGATTTTATATGGTTTAATTGGTGTTTTGGGGTTTATTTGAATTGCGTGTTGTGTTTGCGTGTGTGTTTCTGATCCATTTAAACATTGGTGAAGGCCGTTTGCGTTCTGGCCCAACATAAAACACTCGGGGGTCAGTAAAAATGTGACCCGCAATTTCAATTGATTTCAAACTAATACGTACAATTCCGTTTTCAATATTCACATTCATAAAAAGTTTTTACGGTACGGTTAAATCATCAAGGCAAAGATGGACTTAAGGTCCTACTACGATACGTAATCAAATAAAATCAGATAGTTCAGTTTTAATATTAGTGCCAGTTTTGTAATATCAGTTCAAATCACTGTTGATCAGTACTAGTTAATCAGTTCAAATCAATATCAGTTACTGTAACTCAGTTGTATTTGTTTTCGAATGAATCACTGACGGCTTGAGTTTCGCTTTCAAGCTGGGCTGATCTTGAAGGGTGATTGATGGAAATCTGCGAGAGTCTTGTCGTTTCGTTAGTTTTGGAAATTTTCCGAATTTGGGTGAACATTCTTCTGACCTTTTGAATTTGGGTATTTTGCCTTTGTTTGTTTTTTATTAGGCCGATGATGAGACAGGATATTAGGAATATCATGTTAGAAGTTATACTGATCGGTAGCATAAGTTTGATTGATAGACTTGTTGTACTGGGTTCATTTTTTTTCTGTCCCACTTGTTTTCCTGGTTGTTTTTTAATTGATAGGACGATCTTTTGAATTTCTTGGATTGGTTTATTTTTGGGATTTGCTTTGGCTGTTCTTTGAATTTGTCTGATGATATTTTCTAGGGTTTTCTTTATTTCTCGGTTCTCATTTTTTATATGGGCTATCTCTTCATTATTTTTCAGTAGGGTTTGTACCATTATTTGGGTTCTTTCGATATTCTGTTTTATCTCGTCCTTGTTTTCTTTTGTGGGGCATTGTATACATTGGAGGTTTATTTGTTGACATTCTTCATTATCGGGATTGCTACAAATTTCTTTGAAATCGGCACAGGTGCTGTCCTCTCTTCTGAAGGGTTGGGATTTCTCGCATTTTTCTAACGGATTCTCGGTATTGCACTCTCCCATTACTATCATCATTATTATTGAGATCCATAACGTTGGGTTCATGGTTTTCGTTTCTAATATATATCAATCAATTTTCACGTCTATTTACAATTTTATTCAACTATATACAGTGGAGTTTAGCCCTTTTTACTCTTTCTCTTTTTCTGGGGTTGAGTGTATCTCGCACTCCTCTTTAGTCCTACTCTCTGAAAATCTCATTATCAGGACTTGGGCTTTTATTAATCGCTCGGTTAATTTTGGGAGTTCTTTTAATCGTTCTTTGCCTTCTTTGATTATTCTTTGTTGATTATGAATTTTCATTTGAAGATTTCTTTCTTTTGTTTGTTTTCTCTTGAGTTGACGTTTATAATTGACCCGTTTGGTTGTTTGTTTTTCCAGCTTTCGTCTCGCTTCCTGAAGCTGTTCGGTTAATGTTTTAATTTCGTCCTGAGCTTGTTGGTGACTTTCTTTTATTTCTCTGGCTTTTCTACAACTGTCTTCTAATTGTAGCACGTATCTCTGTTCGCTTTTTCTGCTGTCTCGCATTCGTTCTGCTTCGGTTTTCCAATAGTCTTCCAGGATTACCCGGGTTTTTATTTCAGCTAATTCTCGTCTCAATCGTTCATTTTCTCTCTTTTGATCTCTGTTTTCTCCCATGCTAGATGTTAGTTTTCGTTTTATCATATTGGTTAGTTGTTTAGATTGTATTAACTGATGATTTATCCGGGCGATTTCCGAATCTTGTTCCTCCACTAGCTCTTGCCATTCCTTTCTTTCGGCTCTCCACCTTTTACTATAATACCTCAGTGGGTCTTGCTCGATTGGTTCTACTAATTGAATTGGGCTTGGTACGTATTCTCCGTCTTCTAGATTCATTCGGATTTCTACTTCGTTCAAATTCATGCTAAACATACATCGATTACAAAATTTTTGTTTTTTTTATCATTTTATTATTTTCACTATTTTTACACTTTTTACAATTTTTCCTATTTAGCTTTATATTGCCACTTCGTCCGTCTCCCCGAATCTTTCATCGGGTTCGGCGGGTACTTGGGTTGAAATTTCGGTTGGGTATAACGGCATAAGCAGGATTGGTGGTCGGCTCTGCAAGGTATTTATTTCTGCACGCAAGGCGCTTGATATTTGTATCTCTTCGTCTAAGAGATAGGCAAGATATTCTGTATTTTCCGTTAGTTCTTCCACTTGCGTTTCCAATCGATGCGTATTTTCCAACGCTTTTAACTTTTCAATCTCTTTTCTCAGATTCTGTTCATTTTCCTCATATCCTTGCTTCATCGTTTTTATTTCTGCTTCAACTTGTTCTTTCAACTGCTCGTTGACTTCGTGTTGATGTCTCAACTGAATTTCTTTAGATACTGCAACTCCTCGGTGTCCGTTCACCTCCTGCTGGAGTTCTGCTATCCTCTCGTTCAATTGTTGGTTTTGCCGTCTTTCATCCGTTTGTTCGTGTAGGGTTTCCGTTATCTTTTGATTTAGCTGATCAATCCATTTCCTGAGGTCCTTGTCGGTTTTCCTGAGCCTTCTTATTGTATTTTGTCTGGCTCGTTCATGGTATTCCATTGTTTGGATTTCCTCGTTCAGTTCCTCAATTGTTTCTTTCTGCGCTTCGACTTGTTCCCATAGTTCCCAATCTTCCATATTCAATATCTTTTTGGGTAACAGTCTTATCTCTTTCTTGGCTTCTTGGTACTGGTTCTTCCATCTTCTTGCTTCTGATTTGATCCACTTTTCTTTGTCTTCCGTTTTTATTTGTTGTATTTGTCTCTGTTTAAGAGTCTTTTCTTGTTCTACTAGCATCTCCTTCATTCTCGTTTGTTGCCATACTATTTCGTGATCTTGTTTTTGTATATGTTCCCATTGTGTCGCATTCTCTATTTTCGACAATCTATACTTGTCTTTCCACTTTCTCGCTTCTCCTGTTGCTGGATTACCATTCTTTCCTGTCTATCGTCTCTGGGCTCTCTAATTTTCTTTGATGGTTTTGGCCCTTGATTTCTCAGCTTGCTGATCTCGATCTTTGCGTTTTCCCATTTAGCTTTGTACGCTCTTGTTCTATCTTCCTCTTCGGCTATTTGCTGAATATAATGTCTAGCGCGTGCTTCCCAGTCATTCCTTGCACGCTCCTTCTTTCCGTACCACTTCGTTTTCCAGTGAAGTGCTTGTCTTTTTGCCCACTCTTTGGCTTGTTCCAAATGGGTTCTTTTTGTCTTCTCTATTCGATATTGGGTGCTAATTTGCCCAATTTCCTCCTGCATTTGTTGTATGATTTTATCGTCTCCTCTCCTTCTTCTCGTATCTCTGCTTCTTTATCTTTTATCACTTCCCGCAATCTTTCGATTTCGCTTTGTTGATCCTGCTTCTCTTGCTCTAACATTCTAATCTCCTTTCTTTGGTTTATGATTCTAGTTTGGTTCTGCATGGATTCCTTTACTAACTCCTCTTCTCGTCTTTGATATGGTTCATTACTTCCTTCGGGATTTTTTGTCTGTTGTTCTAATTCTTCTCTTATCATCTTTATCTTTAACGTATCTCTCAGTAGCTCTCCTTCTACTGATGTTAATATCTCTTTTAATCTCATCGACCTTTGTTGCCATCCATCTTTAATCTCTTTTAGCTGTTCGGATTGGTTTTCGGTTTTTGACTCTTTGTCCTCTGTTTCAGTTTTCTCTATCTTTTGGTTTATCATCTCGTTTTGGTTCATTGTAATTCTGAATATTAATAATTGATTATTTTCTCTTTTCAATCATCTCAAAATTTTATCATAATTTACATCGTCTCGTATTTTTGTGGTTTTTGAGTTTTTATAATTTTTTGTTTTTACGTTTATCTCTATTTACACTTTTTACACATTGTTTTCGTTTTCTATCTACTGATCAGCGAAACGGAATCCTCTGATCCGCCCGTTGATCGGCTTTCTACATACTGGGCATATATCAACTTTTATCCCGCATGCTTCACATGTGACCATATGTCCACAAGGAATATAAATTATTTCTACATGTTTTTGCCAACATGTCACACATTGATACTGCTCCAAAATAGCTTCTTTTATCATTGATTTGTCTCGATTCTCTTTTGGTTTCTCTTGATATCGCTTAATTGCTCGAATTATTGCTTGTGTCGAATCGTACCATTCTAAATTGTTAGCTAATCTTTCCTGGATTATTTTCCTCATTTTTTGAGTATCTACTCCTGATAATAGCATTATGGTTCTCGTTTTTGGCCGATCTAGTATATCTTCTATTTGCTGATTTGCAATTATTGTCTCGATATTCTTTGACTCTTTTTCTTGTTTATACATACATTTTCTCTTGTGCTTTAGTTTGTTAACATTCTGATCTGGTATTGTTGTTGATTTTTGCATCCTTCGCACATTATTCCTCTTGCGGTTTGACAATATCCTTGACTCGCAAATTCTGCTGCTCTTGGGTTTCCTTTGAAGGTTTTAATTCTCTCTTCGAATGTTCTCTTTATGGTCTCCTTTTCCCAGATTAGTTCTGTTGGGTCTTCGAAACCCTTTATTATCGTTATCTTTTTCTCTCCTCCCTTTTCATCTTTGTCTAATTCTGATTGTCGAAGTCCTTCTGATCTGTTCATTGCTTGGTTTCTGACGTCTAAATTTAACATAAATGGACATCTCGGGAGTTTTTCTCGATGTTCCCGTTTTGCTGTTTCTCCTTTTTTCCATTGTGCGAGTTTTCCTTGGCAAAAGATGCATGTTACTTCGTCTGGTCGTTCTGGCGTTCCCGTAAAATAAAATCCTTGTGCAGCCATTTCTTGACTTTGTCGGTCACTGAATACTTTATTATTTTTAAACGTTAGATATCTTTGTTCCTCTTTTCTCAAGTTTTCGTCTTTTACCCTCATTGGTGGGTATACTTTTGTCCTGATTTGTTGTGGTCTTTCTTCTACATCAAAATCCGCATAGTATGTTATTGCTGCTGTTAGTATATTGGTTTTTTCCTCTTCTTCTGGTTTTTTCCATAATCTCGTCCATATCGAATCTGGTCTGTCTCTCATCTGTACCGTTATCTCTTCGCTGATTCCGCTTGCCATCTAAATATCGTTATTATTTTTGAATTTTTGTTTTTCTGATTTTTCTGGTTATTTGTAATTTTTTGATTTTTATTTGGTTTTTATTATTTTATTTACATTTATTTACACTTTCTTTCTCTCTTTACAACGTCTTATCTGGCTTCTCTACTTCTAATTTTATATACAGATTATCTTCTCGCAAGAATCCTTCTCCTCTCAATCGTTGTTGTGGATAGAAACGTGGTGTCCCATCTGTGGTTCATTTCCTGTTCTGATTGGATTGCGGTAATCCTCATATCCTTTCATTGTTAATATCATGTTTTGTTTAAAAGGCCATGCTAATAGCTCATCGTAATCTCCTTTTCCTACTCTGATGAAGACACTGATGTGGGTGCCTGTTGCATTCCCATCTCCATTTGGATATAGTCTAATGCCCAATTTGTATCCATTTTCCCAACTGTATATTGGTGGGCTGTCTAAAATTCTCTGTGTTCCATCTTTTGCTCTCTGAAGCTTTTCTGCGAATTCGGTTATTTTCCATATAAATGGTGCTGTAGGATGTTTTCTGGCTATAGAACTGTTGGTTTCTAGTTCCTTTATGCTGTTTGTCATCTGTTGCATTTTCTTTTCTATTTCGGCCATTTTCTTGAGTGTATTTCCTTGGCTTTTCTCGAAATTCTTTCTGGATTCTAATATTTCTCTTATTAGTGCCTTCTGTGCATCATTTTCTGTTCGTAGGCTTTTTACTTCCCATGCCAACATTCCTATCGTTTTCATCATGATTTCGGCATGCTCGATACTATTTTCTATCATGTGCTTTTGCATTTCCGCAATTGGTAGTTGTATTCGGCAATTGAATAATTCTAACGGACATTTGACTGGTTTGCCGATACATTCGTTCCAATGTTCTTTTAATTTGACTTTATCTCTCTTGTTGCAGTTGTTTGGACATATTCCTTCGTATAGATCACATATTTGTTCCTCTTTTGGATTCCGATGTTCCATTTCTATTTTTATCCATTCGTCGATGACTCCACAGAATTCGCATTTTTCCTCTCTCTTGATACACACTTTGTGATGTTCTTTGATCGTCTTTTTCGTTGTGATGGTTTGACATTTTCGCATAATATCTCGTTATATTCACATTCATTTGTGTGACTTTCCGCTTCCTTCATAAGTCCTTTCCATTCGCATTCTTTTACTTGGCATTGGACTAATAGATTATTGATCTCTTTGTTGGTGGCTTTATCCATTGTTGTAGGATCTTCATCTCTTTCAAACGTTTCGTCGCATCCAGGGCATTTTATTGTTTGTGTTTCTATCACTTCTATCGTACAATCTGTGCATATTCTGCATCCACATTTCGTCTGTCTTGCTCCAATCAGTAATTCTTTACATTTGCAACATTTGAGTCTTTCTTTATATCATTCACCACTTTGATTTTTTCCTTCATTATTCGTCTCGTAGTTTCGGATGGATTCTCGCTTCCTCTTATTCTCTCGATAATTGTCTGCATATCTACAAAAATTTTCAATTACTTGACGTTGCTTTACTTCGATCGTTTTATTTATACATATTTACAAGGTACGCTTTATTTTTACTCCACTGTTGAATCCGGTTCAGGGGTGAATTCTGGCATTGATGCTATCCATTCCACCCAACTTGCTGGATCTACGTGCTGTTGATTGTTACGTAGTCTTCTAATTTCGTCAGCTTGCCATCTAACTTGATCTGTTAATTGTTCATTTATTCTCTGCAATTGTAGTATAGTTCTTTGTTGCTCTTCTAGTCTTATGGCTTGTTGTAGACCTCTGTTTACGCTTTCCGTTAATACTAGATGAGTATTTGTCCACTGAGTTTGCGCATTGTTCGTTATTAGTGTCATTAATTCACATTGTCGTCTCCACGTTGCCTCGACTCCTTGATCTTGGTATATTCCTTGATTTAATTCTACAATTTCTATAGGTACATTGGCAGCTGCTGGTTGTTGTATTGCTTCTGTGAACGGTGGTATTCTAACTTGATTTTGTTGATTTGCATTATTCGGATTCATCTGTTGGTTATAATACATCATTAATTCATCGCATTCATTTCTGTTTGCTTACTATTTCTGACACATTTTGTACAATATTTATATATACGTGTATACTATTACTACTATTATACTACATAATATTTTACACTATATACAACGTCCTTTTCTCGTTTTACACCATCGTCTCCGGGGACTCTATACGCAATGTTCGTATATCCCCATATTTCTCATTCATTATCTGGTATACATCAGATTCGTTTGACCATTGTTGTGCTTCGATAATGGGCGGTTCTTTTAACCAGAGTCCGCTTGTACTGGAATTTCCTATGATTTCATATTCCTCGGTTTCTCTGCATCGTATTGTCCTAATTCGATATCATAATTGAATTTTTCTACTGCTGGCCATAATCTTTTCTTCGTTGACTTCTTTCTGCATTTGGTAGTTCTCACTAATTGAATTATTATCAGCATTACTATGCTGCTTACTATTGCTGTTGTTATCCAAATCATTTTTATTATATAGCTCGTTTCCTTAGGCTGCATAGTTGTATTTTCTCTTGCCTTGGTTGTTTCCATTATGCCTTCTTTCGGTTGCACATTTTTAAGTGCTTTCTGGAGTTGTAATGCTTCGTGGATTGAAAGATGGCTGTCGTCCATGATCATTCCTTTTCCATGTTTCGTTTCTTGGTTTTCCCTCAGATTGTTTTATTATAGGTTGATCTGTTGCATTTGACTTGAGTGGTTTCCTTGTTATCATTCTCCAATGTCCATGAGTTCCTTTTTGAATATTTATTACATATTTTCCAAGTTTTCTTTTCGTAGGGATACGATACTTTTGATTCGTTATAGTTTTGCTTATTTCGCATTGGATTCTTTTGTTTACTGGTTCGTTTCCTTTAGGTTCGTATACGCAGATTTTCGTGATAGGTTTTTCACCTGTGTTCTCAATTACTATTTCCTCTTCGTTTGCCGCATTTGATTCTATGTTTATTATTACTGCTTTACTTTCTCTGATCTGTCGTTGATACGGTTCCTCTTTTGTTTCTTTTTCCGGACGTTTTGTCGTAATTGCTTCTAGTAACTTTCTTGTTATTGATTTCCAGTAATCATCTCTTCCTTTCTGAACGTGTACTATATACTTTCCACGTTTTCTTTTAGTTGGAATACGGTATTTTTGGTTTTTGATATCCTCGTTTGATTGACATTTGATTCTTTCGTTCATCGTTCCGTTCTTTTTGGTTTCGAATACACAAACTTTTGTGATAGGTTCTTTACCCGTATTTTCGACTATTATCTCTTCTCCACTCTTTGGGTTTGATTCCACTTTTATTATTATTTCTTTATTTTCTCGTGCTCGACGTTGATAAGGCTCTTCTTTTGGTGTTGTGAATTTCAATCCCAGAGTTTTGGCTAATGTGCAGGTTATTATTATATCATTGTTGGCACATATTATATATTCCGCATTTCCTTCTAGGCTGTCCCATTCACATTTCTTTCCTGCTTTCATATTCATTTTCCAACAATCGATAATTTTATTTTGTATACATACTTGTTCGATGGTTTCTATTCCATCGTTTATTATTCGTAATTTGCCTATTCCTGGCTTTACTTGGATTTTTACGTTTCTATCTTTTGTAGCATCTCTACATACATCTTTGGTGGTTTGACATGATGATGAGTTTTCGGATCGTATTTCCATCTTTCCTGGTTTTCCTATGGAATCGAATTGGCAACTTATGCTTATATTCATCGTCAATTGTAAGCATATTCCTTTACTTCCGATTCCTTTCTCATTTATTGTTCGTATTCTGAACGATTTTATTTCCTTTGTGATGTTTTCGTCAGCTTCCGTTAACTTGATGGACGTAATCAATATCATTATTTTTTGTAGCAGGGTCGGTCGGTTTTGATTTTTCCTTTGTTGTAGTAACATCATTCCTTTGTTTCGTTTTCCTTCGTTATTGCTGTTGCTTGTTTTTTGACGTTCCTTGTTAGATGATTCCTTTTTCTCTTGTTGTTTGGATTTATTTTCGTCTCTAGTATTTTGATCATCCTGGTTTTTGCTGCTGTCACCCCCTTCTTCATTATTATCATTATTATTATCTCCATCCGGGGTTTCCTTTGAAATGTCGTCCTCGACATTTATTATTTCAATTATTTCCTCGTATACTTTTATTATTCTCGCTTTTATATCGTCCATTTCTTTTATTTCTTGTTTGCTTGCTTGAAATCTTATTTGCTTTCGATGCCATCTATGTATTATCATTAATAGTTGTTCCTTTCTATCTCCGATTCGTATTGCTTCTTTTGGATGATTGGTGAATTTCAGTCCTTCCCATTTCAACATTGCTTTTATCGTCTTTGGGAATGGATAGTGAGCATATATTGTTTCTTTTAATAGAACGTTTCTGTTTCTTACCATATAATTTACATTGAATACTTTAAGTGGTGAACCCTCGTAGGTCCATTTCATCAGATTGGCTGTTGCTTCGTCTTGTTTGGCGTCGATAGCTTCCCATAATGTTTGGATTGTTTTACCCATTATTTCTCTCTCTCTGATTGTCGCATTACTGATTATAAATCTTATTGCGCTTGCTTGTCTTGATTTCAGTGCGTAGTGTAGTACATTATTCTCTCCATTATCTTTCTCTTTGAACGATGATCCGGTTTTTAGTAATTCTCTCAGGACTGTTGTAGAAGCATCTGCTGCAACTGCGAACATTAGTGGTGTTTGTCCTTCTTCGTTTGGTATATTTGAGGTGTGTCCGCATTTCTGCATAAATTGAATTATATCCATTATTCGTTGAGTGTTTCTATGCTGTACTGCAATATGTAAAGGTACATTTCCTTCTACATCTGCCATAGTGAATATCATGGGTATACTTTCTTTGATACGATCCATTTCTGGTGGACTTCTAGCTCCTTTAGCATAATCTACGGCGATTTTTCCTGCTTTGTTTACTATTCTCATCCATCCTTTCCCTTCGACCCATTCTGGCATTATTTCTCTGATGGCTTTTACTATTATATCCATCTTATCTACATTGTCTTGGGTCGCGTTTAGAGTTATTTTGGATTCATCTGGTTTAGGTTCTTCCACAGTTTTATTTGCTGTCGCTTCTATCTTTCGACTCATTGTTAGTCCGTTTATACTTAGTTGTTGAGTTTGTGATCTAGTTTGCATACCTCGATTTTCTGGTTCTCTTGTTATTGTTCTAGGTATCGCTTTACATCTGCTCACGTTTACGTAGATAGGTCTGGTGAGTGGGTTGTTGACCAATTTAACTCGCGCGTTATTCTCGTTTACATACATTATCTCGTAAGGTCCTTTACCACATCTTTGTAATTTTCTGGCTACTCCTGGGATAATTTCTGGCGTTGCGATTATTACCCAGTCTCCGATCTGAAAGTTATGCTCGCGTACGTCTCGCTTTTTATCATGTAATTCTTTATAACTTTCTTGATTAAATCTAATATTCATACCTGCTGTTTTCCAGATCTGTTGCATTCGCTCTTTGAATCCTGTTACATAATCATCAATTTCCATATACTGCGATATTGGTGGTTGATATTCCAAGTCTATCGGCATGTTACATTCTCTGCCGTACATTAATTTGAATGGACTCATTTTTGTTGCTGAATGTATTGACATTCTATAAGCCATAAGGCATAGGTTTATATATCTATCCCAATCTTTTTGGTGTCTGCTTACATAATTGGACATCATTTCTATTAATATGCCGTTGAATCGTTCGGTTTGACCATTTGTTTGTGGATGGTAAGGCGATGTTCTCAATTTCGCAATTCTGAAGTAGTTCGTTACTTCTTCTATAATTTCGCTCATAAAGTTGGTTCCTTGATCAGTTAGAATCTGTTTGGGTGTTCCGTATCTACAGCATATTTCCTCTACTAGGATTCTCGCTATTGTTCTGGCTTTTTGATCTGGTATTGCGAATGCTTCCGGGAATTTTGACAAATAATCTGTTACCACTAGTATATAGATATTTCCATCGTTAGTTTCTGGTAGTGGTCCTACTACATCCATTGCAATCATTGTCATTGGTTCTGGTGGAATTGGCATTGGCTTTAATGGTGCCTTCAATTTACTTCCTGTGCTTTTCTGGTTGCACATATCAGGCAATTCTTTATCCATCCTTTTACGTCCTCTCCGATATTTGGCCAATAATATTTTTGACGTAATCTTGCTTCCGTCTTTTTTGCTGACATGTGTCCTCCAAGTTTTCCGTCGTGGTATTGCATCAATACTTCTTTTCGTCTACTTTCTGGTAAACACATGAGTCGTTTCTCACCATCCATTAATAATAACCATCCCTTCTCTATGGTATATCGATGTCTGTGTTTTTCCATATGCTCTTTTAATTTACTGTGGTTGTCGAAGATTTTCATATCGTTAGTTTCTATAAATTCGATTATTGTCTTTAATTCCTCGTCTTCTTTCTGTTCGTTTTTCAGTTTTGTGAAATCTATATCTTCTGCGATGATCATGCATATTCGTCTTACATCATGATCCATCAGTTCCTCAAATACGAATCTTGACATACAGTCTGCGTTGGCATTTGCTTTTCCTGATTTGAATTTTATATACGGCGAGTATTCTTGTAGCTGCATCGCCCATCTCATTAATCTGCTCGAGGCTTCTTTGTGTTGGCCTAGCCATACCAATGGTTGATGATCTGTAGTGATATATATCTCGTGACCCCATAATAAATATTTGAAGTGTTTAATAGCTTGGATAATTGCTAATGCCTCTCTTTCAGTCACAGAGTAATTCTTTTCATGTTTCTTGAATGTTCGACTATAATATCCAATAACTCGTTCTCTTTTCTCGTCATCCCATTGTCCTAGGACTGCTCCCGATGCATATCCACTTGCGTCTGTCGCTAACAAAAACGGTTTCTTAAAATCCGGGTGTACGAGTATTGGTGCTGATATCAGTTTATCTCTGAGTGTTTCAAAGGCTGTTTGTTGTTCCTCTTCCCATATAAACGGGGTATCTTTTTTGGTCAATTCTTGTATTGGTTTTGCGATGGTTGCATAACTCTTGATAAACTTTCGATAGTATCCACATAAGCCTAAAAATTCTTGCACTTGCGTGACTGTTTTGGTACTGGGCAATTCTTTATCTTTTCAATGTTTCTTGGATCTGGTTCTTTGCCTTTTGCCGACACAATATGTCCTAAGAAGGTAACTTTTTCCTTTGCCCAATCGCATTTGGAGGGTTTCAATTTTAACTTCCATTGTCTCAATCGAATCAAATACGTTACGGATATCTTTTAAATGTTGCTCGAAGGTGCTAGAATAAATTAATAGATCATCAATATATACCATACATTGTTTAATGCCGTGCGTTACAAAATTCATACATCTCTGAAATGAAGCTGGTGCGTTAGTCAACCCGAAAGGCATTTTCTTGAATTGGTATAGATCTTTTCCAATTGTAAAGGCAGTTTTCTCTCTGTCCTCCTCTTTGACCTTTATCTGCCAATAACCACTTTTTAAATCTAGCGATGTAAAATAAGCTGCTCCGTGTAACGTTTGTAACATTTCATTTATGTCTGGTAACGGATATGTATCCCGTTTTGTTACCGCGTTGAGTCGTCGATAATCTATACAGAACCGTTGTGTTCCGTCTTTTTTCTTTACCAATGACCACTGGGAATTGCCATGGCGAGCAACTTGGTTCGATTACTCCTGCGTCTAACATCTTTTGAACTTCTTTTTCTGCTACTGATTTTGGCTTCTGCCAATCGATATGGCCGTAGTGTTATTGGGGTATCATCTGTTAATGGTATCGTATGTTGCGTTACATCGCTTGTACCGAGATCTAAGTCAGATGCTGCAAATATATCTTTAAATTCCATTAGCAGTTTTTGTAGTTGTTCTTTCTCGTTTTCGTTTAGTAGCTGACTGTCGATTGTCCATAATTCTTCCTCATTTCCTTCAGTTTTTGTTGTTGGAAGTTCAATATCCATCATCGTGTTAATTTTCCCAATCTTTCTTCGTAAATGACTTACTTCCTCATCGAAATTTGTAATATTGATTGGAATTTCATGTTAATCGTTTACGTACACATTCTCCTGGCTATGGCAGTTTTTCTCTTTTCTCAAATTTGTGATTAGGTTCGAAAATCATTTCTCCTCTGGTTTCTTCGTTCACTTTACGTAAGCAAATCATTTGTGTGCGCCCTGGCACTACTATTTTCTCTGAGCATCTCACTTCTGATTTCACAAGCATATTCGTCCAGTTTTAATCCTCAGCTCCATCGACCAGAATCTAATTATTTCTTTTTTAGTAATTCTGCATGAGATCCGTTCCATATAACAATTCTGCACTCAATCCTCCTGATAACTGCTAGATACGTATGAATTTTCACATTTTATATTGATTATTAGACGCAATTTTTCCGATGACGCGACTGATTCTTTACTGCAAGTTTTTACATCCCATGTACTTCTTCTATACATGGCCATAATCTTCCGGGTATTTTATCCATTTTTATTGCTGAGATGTTTGCTCCGGTATCGATCATTGCTTTTATTTCCTACCCCATTTATTCTTGGGAGTAATTGTTTGGTCCAGCAATGTTGTACATAGCTAGGTTCGAGTTTCTGGATCCTGACCCACTTTCTCGATCTTTGGCTGGTTCTTGGTACTAAGTCGTCCAAATTGGTCGTAAATGGTACTGATATGTTCGTAATGTTTTGATCTGGTATGGGTACGTGTCTTTCTAACTGGCATGTTTCTCCTCTACTGATGATGCGCTTTCTTAGACATTCAGTATACTGGCGGTGGATGATAATAAGTCCAATGTCTTGTTCTTTCGATTTCCCTTGTTGAGTTGTCTCTTGAGTTAGCATTGTGTTCCTCCTTGGTTTTCGTCCGTGGTCGGTGTATCGCCTGCTATCATCTTTGAACTTATCCATGCGTTTCCAGTTGCTCGTTTTTCGTCGCTTCATTCTGGTTTTCTCGGCTTCTAGTCTCATTATGCTTAAATTTTCGTCCGACTCTCAACAGTACCGTTCATGTTAGTAGAATTCCGACTAATTTCTTTATCTTGTTGAATATTTTGATGTCCATGTAAACCATGTCTTAGCTAAAACGGTACAGAATCCAATTGCCATTTTCCAGTTGATTTTTCTTCTCTTTTGTAAATATCGAAAATGCTAACATTTGTGTATGATTACTCTTACGATTTGAATGATAAGAATTATTCCTAAAATTCCTGCCATCATTTGTCCGAAGATTAAGAATCTTCCCCACATGGCTTTCATCATATTTGCTGTTGCATGTTGAAAATGATCTGGTGATAATAACAATTCGTAGTTGGGTTTCTTCCATAATTGTTACATCCCGTTATAGTTACAAATGTGATAGTATTGGCTTGCCTTTGTGCTGGGAATAATAAATGTTCTCTGGCTCGTTCCAGATCTTTCGTTTGGTATATTCCACTCTGTGATACGTCTACTGGTTTAAATTCTGCTTCGCTAGCCAATTCCGTCAGTCCAAATATTTTTGGCGGTGCTACTATTACTCGAGTTGGAAATTGTAACCAACTTCCATCTCTTATTTCGAATAATGGTCCATATACGTTACTGCAACTGAACCTATTGGTACAAATTTCTCGGGTTTATCATCCTGTTACTGTTGAGCGAATCTGATTTTTCCTTTTGCATTATCTCTAATTCGTTATGATTTATCTCTTGAATTGTTGAATCTCTGGTAGTTTCGCAATTGTCTTTTCACATTTGTATGTATACATGACTTCTCCAACGATTCTTCCAAATATCCTTCTTGGAGTGGTAGTAGCGGAATTGCATTATCTGGATTCGTGATTGCCATTGCCAATTTTGTTTTTAGTATTTCTCTGTTCAGGATACAATCATTTTTAACTAAATCGTAGTATATTTTTTCTGTTGATGCCACTCCTTAGATATAGAAATCCATTCTTGTTATTTATTACTACAAATTAGTTTTCACATCTTTGGGGTCTATTTTTGCGCTTTGCCGTTTGGTATTGCTGTTCGCTGGATAAAAAATTCCTTTATAATTGGTATGGGCTACATTTCGTCACATTTAACTCACCATCTTCCTTTTAGAATCTCATTCCGATGGTGTCAGTTGATATACTACTGGTTGGCGTGACCTCTGATCCGATTAGTTGTGGGATCGTTGGTTTCCGATTCTTCGGTTCTCCGTAATTCTCTAGTGCGGCTTTTTTGCGTTTAGTTTCTGTTTCCCTCTGTGCACTTGTCCTGCACTTATCGAATATTTGCGCTTTTCAATAAGGTGATCTACAAGTTCTGGTATCAGCTGATATACGATCGTTGAACATTCCCGTATTGCATGATTATCGTTGCTAGACATTGGGGATACTTTCATCGCTTGTGTGTTCCGATCAAATATCCTTGATATTTCTTTCTAATTTTACTTGGTAGCTTCGATTACTATACTCCCTTGACTAGTTGATTCATAAGGTGTACTTCCTCCTTGAACGTTCGTCCAGCCGTTATTCTCGCCGCATGCGTACTCGGGTAGTTTTATTTTCCTTCCTCGGCTGCTACATATTCATCGTCAGCTATTTGAGATGCGGTCCTGTCGTGAACCTTTCTTCACATTCGTTCCGCCAGTTACTTGATACACTGTGTTTCCGTTCCGCTTCTATATTGTGAATCGAAGTGATTCCCAGTGAAATACTACGATTTTCTTGTACTGAGCATTCTTTGATTTCTGTTTTTATGAAATGCTATTTTTGTATACGTTATAAGAACTGCGGGGTTGGCTGTTGTATGTAATCTACCAGGATTCGCTGCTTTGCACTCTTCGTTTCTTTAACGTGGAATTATTTATCGCAATCTTATGTTATCACAATCATTCTACAAAAGCGGTTCATACTCCTTTTTACGCACATCATCATATGATATTGTAGTGATTATCGTGTTCAAATTTCCTTTCTGCTGTTTTGGATCACTTGCATTAATGTTGTTTTCGAATTCCGTTATAACTCTTCACTTTGGTCTGCATTATTCAGTTTGATCATCTTTGCTTACCAGATTATAAAAGCTTGCCATCCACCTTGAGTCAGATGAAATGGTTCGATTGTTTTCCTATAATAAATCCCGTTATTGCGAATTCATATCCGTTCGGGTTGTAATCTGTGGATGTTCGCTTCTGTATATCACTATCGTATGTTCTCAGGTAGCCATTCCTCAAATATTATTGGGTCATCAGCTCGTTTCGTTAAGTGATTTATTATCAACAGAATTCCTCTGGATCTTTGGTTTGGTTCGTACTTTGTTTGTCCATGATTTTATTTATTATTGGTTTATTGCTGCACAAAGCTTTTGCTTCTTCTTGTCTTGCACCGATATTATTAAGTTTTAATTTCTCTTATTTCTGGATTTGCTAATCCCAGCATATTCAGTTATTAGTCGGTTTGATCACTTGCTCCTTGTTTCTTGGCCTTAATTTTCCTTGTAACTGCTTTGTTAACTGAGACTGAGCTGTTTAATTTCCGTTGTCAATTGGTCTCATCGCATTTGTTCTTTAGTTTTCCTTTCTGGAGCTGGTTTATCAATTTTTGGAGTCGTCCTCTGGATTTCTTTCCATTAGTACCTGTTTCTTTTCGTTTGGTTGGTCGTCTGCCGTTTCTTTGATTTGTAGCTCTCGTTTCATTTATCCAATTTATCCATTCGTCACTCCTGTCGAGCTTCGGCGTCTTCTCTCTTTCTTTTTTATTTTCCACCTCTTCGGTATCTGGATTAATAATTTCATGGTTGTCTTGCCACATACTAATCTCTGGTGCGTCTGTTATCATACGTCTTCGTTTCTGCATGACAATCTCTTGATTCCGGTATTCTCCTGGTTGTTTCCTCATCCACATATCATTTAGATCATTCAGTACTCTTTCGTCTCCTGTTGTGATGACGATTACTTCATCCGTGGCAGGGGAACTTCTGGCGTATTTTAGACTTCCGTTCGC